>VZSE01003776.1:0-39590 GCA_013398275.1 Promerops cafer | reverse complement strand
CCGCCGGCAGGGCCCGGCTGGGTGCCGGGGCTGTGAGGGGCTCCTGTGCCGGAGCTGCCTCTCGAACCGGGTCGCCGGGCTGCGGTCTGAGCCTCGGAGTTCTCCTTCAGCGGCACATCGGTCAGGGAGCTCGGACTCGCCGCAGGACAAACAGGTTATAGCGCACTTGCTCCCCGGCCTCGGGGCTGTCACTCTGTGGCTCGCTTCTCAAAGGCGAAAAGCCGTTCTTTTGGGAACAACCGCTGCGTGTGCGTGTTCATCTGGGCGGCGAAATGTTCCCTTTTCATGCTGAGCACCGCTAAAGTGACATCGGTATCCATAACAGGTGCTGTCACCTGTTGGAGCAGACAGTGCCGCTCGCTGCAGAAACATCTTCTGGAGCTCTTTAGCACCCCAGGGGCTGAGGTGTGGGGCAGCCGCCCTGCCCAGCACCGAGCTCTCGGCAGAACTGTAGGACCTAGGGATGCCTTAATGCCAAGGTGCAGCACGTGCTGAGTTGGGGCTTGCTTCCACGGGGGTTGTGGAAGCAAGGGGTTGTGGGGGCTGTGGTCTGCGTGAGTTTGCACGAGGTCCCCTGTGGCACAGAGTGCACGGCATCCTTTGTGAAGAGGGAGGTGTGGCTGGGCAATGGGCACAGCGCCAACAGTGTGGGAAAGCAGTGGGTGCAGAGACAACAAGGAGGGCTATGAGGATGTGAAGGGTCTGGAGGGGAAGCCATGGGAGAAGTGGCTGAGGTCACTTGGTCTGTTCAGCCTGGAGGAGACTGAGAGACTTCACTGCAGTTACAACTTCCTCATGAGGGGACGAGGAGGGGCAGACACTGATCTCTTCTCTGTGGTGCCCAGTGACAGAACCAGAGGGAATGGCCTGAAGTTGTGTCGGGGAGGTTTAAGGTGGATATAAGGAAAAGGTTCTTCACCCAGAGGGTGGTTGGGCACTGGAACAGGCTCCTCAGGGCAGGGGTCACAGCACCAGCCTGACAGAGTTCAAGATATGTTTGGACAGTGCTCTCATGCCCAAGGTGTGACTCTTGGGGTGTCCTGTGCAGGGCCAGGAGTTGGACTTCTGTGATCTTTGTGGGTCCCTTCCAACTCAGGATATTCTATGATTCTTTGTGATTCTGTAACACAGCAGCTTTCATAAGCAGGCCATCCACTGCCTGTCAGAAAAGCTTTCTGAGGTGTTCTGGCATCCTGCATGTGTCTATTAAGAATTACATGATAAAATAATCATGTAATGATTTGGTAGTAAAGAAAAAAGTAAGTGCCAGTGCTTTGTCCCAGATGAACTAAACTTGGGATCTGTAGTAGTGCTTAAAGTTTAATTCACGGCACACTTGTATTTCTCAGATAAGATGAAATGCAGCTGTGTTGACAAAATATCTGGAAGTTAATTTAATTTATTTTGGTAGAGAGCCCATTAGTATGTCTTTTTGCCTTCTGCTGGCAGCTAAGGTGTGATAGCTTAAAATCAAGCCTTATTTCATCTGGCCCCAAACTGCTGCAGATGACAGACCATCCAGTACAAGTCCGCAAATTTCTATTGCAAATCAGAAGGGTTTTTCATGTGGAAAGCTTACTTCTTTGTAGGGAGAGCAGAACGGAGGACAACCAACTAGAAGCTTGGACCCTCCAAGGAAAGGGAGACAAGTCATGGCAGATGACTTTCTCTGGTAGTCCGCTCCCTGTCATGCTTGCAGGAGAGCCGTGTAGCACCCCTTTAGGTTAAGTCAGAGCCAAGATTGTCTCGTTTTGTTACTGGCCTTGTGTCCACCACATCACCAGCATTGTTTTTACTTCTGTGGTGGGCCCTCCTTTATGGATCTGTAAACAATATTTTCCTGTTTAATAAATCTGTTGCCTTTGGGTGGGAAGTGTGCTCTGATGAAGAAAAATATTTGTTTTCAGACTGTCTTGTAGTAGTTTCATCTAAATAAAAGTTAAAACCCACTCTTTAAGTGATACTTTAGTGTCTTTTCCAGTAAACCTGAGTTCTGGATTATGTCTAAATGAAGCTTGATTCTAAGTAATTTGTCATTTTCTAGTAGAATAACCATGTGAAATGGTTACTAAAATATTGTTGAGTTTAAAGTTTGTGATATTTCTGCTTAACAAAAAATTCACCTGAGTCTTTGATATAATTGTGAAAATAGTTCATAAATGAAGATTTCCTTTTTGCTAATTTAAATTATGGTTTAAGTCAAGTTTTTAATTAAACTATTGATTTTTTTAAGGGGACAATACACCTGTTCCGCAAATCACAGAGATCATTGGTTGGAAAATTAACACATGAATTTAGGTTAGTTGCAGCAGACAGAAGGGTAAGTATTGCTTAAAAAAATCATAATGATAATAAAAATACATTAGCTGTAGTAAGTTAAAATACACTTTTAACTTAAGTATATTATGAATTTTTACTTTGAATTTTTCTAGCTGTGCTTGAAAAAATGTATCTTTGAAGCTGTATTGCTTCTGTGCATTGTCCCTGTGAAATAGTGTTCTCCAGAATTATACCTATATCTGGTGGGTTCAGTAGAACTGTAAACTGAATGTGTTAGAATGTTTTTGGGACCAAAGTTTCAGCACAAATTAAGGAGCCCACTAATATGAAGTTGCATGAGTTGGTCTTCAAAAGTCAGATGCTGTGTGCTGTAATAAAATGCAAATATTATAGATGGGTGGGGGTTTTTTAGACCAAAAAGGTATTTTAAGCATGGTGGCATTCATAAATGAGTTTTAAAATAATCTGTAATGTTTAAAATAGAGTAAGGGCTTGCTCTTCTGAAATGAGTGGAGGGAGGGAGGGAGGAGAAGCCAGTTCTGTTTGCATGACCAAGTACTGCAATATTGTTTTTTAAGATCAGCTAGACATATTTCTGTCTTGTAAATTTCAGAAAGTGAAAAATACATATTTATTCTCATTAACAGTCCTGGAAGATTTTACTGTTTGGTGCTATAAATTTAATATGTATTGGCTTCCTGCTCATGTGGTGCAGCTCTACAAACAGCATAGGTAGGTGGCTCTTGTGTACTGAAACTATAACAAACTACTGTGTGTTTCTTGGCTTGTGAAGTTCCAGCTGACTGAAAAAGCCAAATCCAGTACTTAATGGAGTTAGGGGTTTGCACAGCCAGGTTCAGAAAGTGCTTCCTTTTGATTTGCCACGGTCAGCTTAGAAGCATTTATCACAGACAGGTTTGGATGGGTGGAAGTCCTTCAAAGTTTGCACAGTTTTTTGGTCCTGCTGGTTATTTGCTTCCTGCAGTAGCTTCTTCATCTTTAAGACTGAAAACCAGTAGACTTTTGAGTTACTAGTCCTCAAACCTGTTCCTTGTATAAATAGCACCAGTGACATGCAAAAACCCTCACTTGCAGTTGAATGAGGATGTTTGTGGTGTGGAAAAGACTTAAGACTTCTTTGCTTCCAAGGAATGCTGAGCAGTAGCCAAAACACTGGAGTGTTTCCAGCACCTCTGTAGCTGCCACTGCAAAGCACAGCACTGTGAGGGCTGCTGTGGGGAAATGAACTCCACATCAGCCAGACCCGATGCAGTTCTGTGTGCCTTCTGCTTCTGGGTGGGGGCTTTGATGTGCTTCCCATCACCTGCACTGAGAGTAGAATGCTTTTTTAGTTTTTAATTTTTCATGCAGGTTTTCTTGCTGTTTTAGGGTAGGCTAGAGATGCAAAACAAGTAAAACATTCAGTTCAATCTACTTTTCACTGCACTAATGCACTTAAGAGATCTCTTACTTTGGGAAGTGATGTGTTTCTGGAAGATGTCGTGACTTTCCAGTACTTAAATTCCTAGTCATAAGTTAGTCACAAATGTGATACTTTCTGTATCTGGGCTTTATTACGTGCTTTAGTTGAATTAGGATTGCCATAATCAACCTGCTTGTGATATTAAATATATTGGTGCCTTTAGACTAACAGAGACTTGTTCTATCAGCAGAGGCAGTTTATGTAGGTAGAAGATTGGAAAGAGCTGCACAAAAGGGACTTAGAATACAAGAGATTTTTGCATTGAAAAATTAACTATTAAATTTTAATATTTACTTTTCTTTACAGCTTTAACTGCTTACACATATTTGACAATCTTTGACCTTTTCAGGTGAGTTTTTTTCCCATTTTGTCTTACTGTTCATTTTGTCTGTGTATTTCTCTGCATTTAAAATTTACTTACAGGTTCAAGGACATGTAACTTAGTCATCAGTATAGAAACAGTAACTGCTTTAAATATAGCTTAAATGAGTGTAAAATTGCACACAATAAACAGATTGTAAAACCCACCACAGCTATAGTGAGAATGACTATTAACTGATCAGTTCAGTCATGAATTTCTCTGTGCAGATGTGTGACAACATAAAATAATATAGGACAAAACTGTTGTCTGGTTGTTCTCTCAGAACATTTTCCTAATGCCATAGTCACTGATTGTGAAGTAACCCTCAGTTTTAACATCAGGAAACAAGAAGCATGTAATTCTATTTCAAAAATATTTCACAAGCTGGATACCAAGCACTCTGCACATAAGGTTATGAGATATTTTCAGTATTTTTTGTTTTCTAACAAAATTATATTAAAACAACTTTTGGTATGATAGTTCTGAACACTTTTGGTAATTTGATAATAAAGACATGAAATATATTCAGTTCTTATCTAAGATACAGAATGGTACCAGTGGTTGGGAAATAAAATGTATATGTTTTTAAAATATTAGCCTACATTATCTTCCTTGCTATCTCACTGTCTTATAAAAGGTATGGATCAGCTTTCTGAGTCATACGTGTGTCCACTACATACTATAACTTACCTGACTTACAGTAAAACATTCATAAACAACATCAGTGAACATGCAGAAACAAAAATGATTCATTGGGATAGGCACAAAAAAAATTGATCTGTGACTGCATTGGAATTACGATTTAACTTTAATGAATCTTGTATTTCTCTTAGAATTTTGTATCTACTGAAGTTTTGTTGTCTTGACTCAAAATACCTTTTTCACCTTGGGGAAACTGGGGAAAGTGCTGATGTTGTACTTCCCATTCGTATGGAAATTTTTTTTCTTTTAGTTTTAGAAAAAGGTAGAACACCCCTGGCACTCCTATCTTAGGTTAATTAGGGGTTGGACTAGAAGGTTGTTCTAACTCACAGCAGTCTCTTTCAGGATTGATTTCAGGATTTGATTTGCTGTAAGGGAGAACCGTGCTCAGTAATTCTGCTGCAAAAATAAATTTCTGCTTCTTTTCTTTTTGTCATTTTCCTGGTTGTATATAATGGTCTTACTGAGAATGAGTTTGCAGCTTTGTATATGAACAGTATTACTTCCTGTGCTTTTATTCTACACAGCTGAGAATCAAGTTGTGAGGATGTGATTGTTCATCAGTTGTAGGAATGAATTCTTGATGCAGTCTGATTTCACATTGTTATTAATTACAAAAGAACTGCATGAAAGCATAGCTGGCACTGAGTCTATGTGGATTCCAATTGAAAAAAATGTTCAATAAAGAAAAAATTGGCAAAGGAAACTATACTTGTCCTCGAAACATTCTTACTACTACCATGGAGATTCCAAAATAATTGGATTTCTAGATGTTCAATATGAGAGAAAAATTTGGACAGAAGATAGCAAGACTGTGGCTGTCAGTGGATGGCCAGTTAGATTAGAGCTTGTGTAGGTGAATGCAGCCAAAGAAATTTAATTTGTTTTGGCCATATACAAAGAGAAATTAAACTGTGAAAAGAAGGGCAATATTTGGTGTGGCCTGAGACTTACTCTAGAGTACTAAATCTAATTCATGGTTAATGGAGAGATTTCTTTGCTTTTTCTTTCACTCTTCTATCTTGCTTATCAGCTTCATTCTCATTTAAAGAGGATTTCTCAGGTTACAGCATTTCTAGGCAAGTTCAGAAAGCAGATGAGGAGCATTTAGAACATCACTGTGACAGTGATGGAGGTTGAGTTCAGGGCAAGATGTGGCTGTATTCATTTGTTGAGTTCTGGTGGCTCGAGTGTGTATTTGTAGATTATGCAGTTTGTAAAGGCTGCTGTTATTTATCACAGTCTAACTCTCCCCCTTTTTTCAGTTTGGTAACATGTCTAATAAGCTACTGGGTAATGATGAAGAAACCCAGCCCAGTCTATTCATTTGGGTAAGTACTAATAACAAGATGGAGTGTTTGATAATACAGCATTTCATATGTTGCTCACTGTCATTGCCTGGATCCCTGAACAGCCATCAGTAATACTCTGTACATGAAAGAGCCTAAAAATGAGGAGGGCCAAGACTTACTGTAAAGAACAATTTCAGAGTAGGGGACAGACAGGAAGAATTAAGAAATGCTTCATTTTAAGGTGTCTCTGATGAGTGGAGTGTTAAAAGACACTGAAAATAATGCCTATTCCATAAGACTTCCAGTTTCTTCCTATCTGTCTGCCGTTGAATGAATTGGAAAGAGTAGGTGTATCCTGCTGGTTCTTGCACAGAAAAGATTCTATTGGCTGCATTGTTCATGTTCAGTGTTTCTAAACTTAATTCTCAAATTTCAGGTTTGAAAGGTTTGAAGTTCTAGCTGTATTTGCATCTACAGTTCTGGCACAGCTTGGTGCTCTTTTTATACTGAAAGAAAGGTAGGGTTATGAACTGTTTTCTTTAATTTTTTTATCATATGAAGACATAGTCCAGATCAACCAAAAGCACATGCATTCTATGAGTGCTGTATGTAAAGAGATACTTTAGAAAAAACTTAAAGATTTTTTTAAAAATTGCTAAACCTTACTGTTTGCTTACATTTATTACTCTACATGTAGGCTTTAGATGTAAAGATGGGAATTGATAAATGTTCTTAAAAAGCTCCCTAGGGAAAGATTTAATGGTTTTAAGAATACTTTTCCCAAAAGGTTGTATAATTAATTTAATGCATTTCCTTATGCATCTTGACTTTTTTAAGCTCATTAACAAATAAAAGTTTTTGTTTTTACTTCTGTTACTTTTGAAGTCAAAGCAGCTTCATAATATATCAAGGGTCTGAATGTTTAAAGCATCAACTTTTTCACTCCCTCAAAGTTTGCTCAAGTATTAATTTGCCATACCGTCTATGCTTGGAAGCATTCGTATTTCAGGAGGTTAGCCTAAAACATTATTTTAGTTTTTAAAGATGAAGAGGCTTTTGTTAACATCTGGAATTTAAAACTGCAGCAGTATACCTTCCTTTTTTCTCTTCAAGTGGCTCTATCTTCTGTGTAAAGGGCTGTATTAACAACTTAGCAACTTTATATAGTATAAAGTCAGTGTATTGAACTGACAATCCACTGGAATGAATCACCCTCTGTCAAAACCTCTAGGTTTTCCAACATCAATTTTAGGAAATTCCACAAACTTAGCAGGGTTTTCTGTTACAGCTGAAGCTCCTTTGTTAACTGACTAGTAGGTGAAAAAAGATCTGTATCTCCACCACAGTATCCAAGGTCTACTTTATTTGAGCTTGCTTAGTGTGAGGCTGTAAGTCAGGAATTTCAGACATAGTTTGTTGTGGTCACCAACACTGGTGGTGGTGCCAGTAGCAATATTTTTTTGCATGTTCATTTACAAGCATATTTTTATCATGTAGGCAGTATTCATGGTAGCTAGCACATATGTGGCACAGTTGGAAATATTTGGGAAATCTAAATCACATCTGCTTTGATTCAGTGTTAAATGCTTTCATTGCTTATAAAAGTTGCCGTGTTTATTTAAGCAATCCATTTTTTTGCAGTACTTTATCAGTTTTTGTTTATGAATGGCAGCTAATGCTAAGGAACTGTAAAAACATGCTTCAGCCATCAAGGCTTTACTGTACGAATATAACTTAAATTTTCAATTATTCTTGTAGCGCGGAACGGTTTCTGGAACAGCCTGAGATACACACGTAAGAAATTATTTTGACATATAAAATGTTATTGTCCTTTATTGTTTCTAATTCTTATCTAGCATATATTAGTTATGCAAGTACTTTTACCAAATTGCTTTTGGTGCTTTGGCATTTGTTTCAAACCATGTGCAAGCTGTACTGCAAACAGTTTTTTTCAAGGTACGGTTAAAATTTAATGCTCATGTTCTCTCAAGTAGTGATCTAACTATATATTGCTGCTTTTCCTAGTTCAATTCCTTTTGTTTCTTGTGGCCTCTTGGAAGGCCTGGTATGTAGTGGGGAAGGATGCTGTGGTCAACAGGGAACTGAAGGTTTTGCAAAGAGGGTTCGAACTATAAAGAACACGGGGAGAGGAAAAGAAGGTTTTACAGGGCAAAGGAATGGGACATGGGATGCATGTTGAAGTACTTCCAGAAGAAAGCTGGGGGTGTATGGCATAATTCCATAGAAAGCTAAGCTTCTTAGCTGTGCTGCTGAGGGGACAATGTGTTTGCATCTTCAAAGGGCAAATATATATGTGTGTGCATATGTGCAATTAGTTAAGAGCTGTTACTCAACATTATGAGCATTATGTGATAACAGTAATGTACGAAGTTCAGTGATCTCGTATAACCCTTACAATGATAATACACTGCTGGTTATTAAGTATTACACTAGTTTATCCTACTTGTTTTCAGCCTCAGTGAACAAAACCAAACAAAATATTTTGATACTGTTATTGGTAGGTACAGCTTGATGACATGTTCTGTAATGATGGGAAATTAAGACGCTTTTTTCCCTTCCCTAGGGGACGACTGCTGGTTGGTACTTTCGTGGCTCTCTTTTTCAACTTATTTACAATGCTTTCCATTAAGAATAAGCCTTTTGCTTATGTCTCTGAAGGTATGTGATAAATTAGACTGTAACAAGAATTGAGAAAAAATGTTAATGTTCCTATTTTTTTTAAAGGTATAACTTGTCTGGTAACTTTCTTAACTAGTGGGTGTATATTACTATTACCTCTGTTAATGTAACTTTGTGCAGTAGAATCGCCATCTGATTTTCAACTCCAGTTAGCTTATAAGGCTCTGAGTTGTATGAGGTCATTAATATGATAAACCAAGTATTTTTTTAATGCTGCAGTATCCTTTGTTTTCAATCTTTTGAATTCAACCAGTGAAGGTCATATGACAGATACCAGAACTTTCAACACATTTTATGGATGTATTAATGGATTAAAAATAAGTTAATGCAATAGTTCTTTTTAAAAGCTCTTTTACCTTTTTCATTGTGAAATAGGTTTGCAGTCATTCCTGAAATTGTAAATTGTCCTGTTATAATTGTCCTTTAAATTGTCCATAGTTATAAATATTTATTGTACACGATATTATATAAAAGGTAATGGTTATAACCTGCAGTTATATTTGTGTATAATCAGTTCAGATTATTATGAGAGGTGGATGTTGTCCACCTCTGCACAGCACCACTTGCTGCCTGGAAAAGACAGACCTGGGGCTTTTTTCAAGTGCCAGGGTATCTGTTGAGATATATTTACTCATTCAAAGTGTATTTATTGGATTCTTCCCTTAAAATAAAACTTACATGTACTTTAAAATGTAGTAACTTTAAAATAGTACTTAAAATTGTGGTAACATTATTACCTGCTTTCTTTTGCAGCTGCCAGCACAAGTTGGCTTCAGGAACATGTTGCAGATCTTAGTAGAAGGTAAAGCTTCATATTGTTTTTCAGAATAATTTGCTTCTGGAAGGCAGGGTTGGTTTTGTGTGTATAATAACAATTTGGAGGGGTATTGAGGCATAAACTTGTATTAGAGCTTTTAAAATAGCTATACCTACTGTAGGTCTTGTGTATGAACTCTGGAGCAAACACTGTCTCCCCTATTTCCCAGATACATCAATCTAACAGAAATACATCTTTCTGGTTATCTTTTATTTTGAATATATGTGTTCAGTACATTGTATGTAATTCTCTTTGGATGAGGATAGGAAAACTCACATTATCCTGTACATACTTGAACTGCATTTCACAACATGCATTACTGAGTGATATATTTCATAGTAATTTATGTTTATTTACTTTGTGGGCTGGACAAACGATTCAGATGGTTGAGTTTAAATGTGATATATGAAACAGATTACTCACTGAACTATAGCTATGGAAACTCCTCACCTGTCCAGCAGGAAACTGGAAAGTCTGTGTCTTCCAGGGATATAAGCAGTGTTGCTCATTCATCTTGTCCGTTAACTGTCTTGCTTGTATTGGATATCTGAATGCAAGATAACATTGTTTGCAAATAGTTTTGTCAGATGTCAGGGAAGTTTATTTTAATCCACACATGTTCTTCCAACTATCTGTCAGTATCAAAAGAAAAATGTTAAACCAAGTTGTAAAACATGTTAAGTATGCTTCAAAACCCATCTGTTTCTGCATCTTGTGATCTTTTTTACAGTTAAGGAAACCAGAGAATGCTGACTTGATAACAGAAGAATTTATTTTATATGGGTATAAGATGTTACATCATCAGAACCAAAATGTGTGAAACATTTTTGGAAGACTAATAATTAGGTTGCCCAAGTTTTATTGTAAAAAACAAAAAAACGTGGATACCAATCACAGACAGTAGCACAGCTTTCCTCTTATCGATGTAGAAACACAGTTTTAAGGGGAAGGATGCTGATGGATAACTTGAAGGGGTCCCAGATCAAGAGTAATATAATTTCGACTGGGTTTTGAGATAACGTGTATACAGTTAAGCCAATATGAAAAAAAAAAATTGAATTAGTATGTATGCAGCTATTTCAGATGCGTTATGTGAAGCTGTGCTGATTAAAAAATATCTGCACCTGTATGTAATTATGTTGATTAAAATTCTTACAGAAGCAGGCCAGCACATGATGTCTAAACATAAGCTGGCTTTAACCATAGAAACAAAACATTTCATGTTGTCTTTGCCTCGAAATTTTCCAGGACATGACATGCACTTACATTCACTGAAACATCCAGAAACTCCTTTCTCTCTTCATACTCCCATTGACAGGAAATAGCTATAAATAAGTAATTTTCCCAGCATTCCCTCATGCATTTTTTTGGTCTCCACTTATTCAACTAGCTGGTCTTCTTTCAGGCTCCTTGAATTAGTTAGCTTTGGCTTTAGGACACTGTTGCACACCAAGGTGGCAGATGGATTGAAGATATGCAAATCTCTCACTATGTACATCTATCTGTGTAATACCAATGTTGAACCCATGAAGTACTTGTGTTGGTGTTGCAGACAGCTGATACAGCTATATCATAGAGCTCTGTTCCCAGAAAAAACCACTTGATTAATTTTTGCTGACAGCAGCATTTGAGCAGAATTAGTGGGGCCTTTACAGTACTCATCATATGCTATGACAGCAAGGTGTGTTAGAAGTCAAATGCTAAATAATGGGTGTAATTTTGGAATTTCAAAGCAGTGATGAAGATGTGGCTGACAACTGCTTTTTCTGTTTTGTTGCAGTATTTGTGGAATCATCCCAGGACTGAGTAGCATCTTTCTGCCACGGATGAACCCTTTTGTCTTGATTGATATTGCTGGAGCTCTGGCTCTTTGCATTACATATATGCTCATTGAAATCAAGTATGTGCAGCTGTTGTTTTAAAACAGTAGCTCTTTTTATATCCAGTCTGTGTGAAAATACATATTTTGCATGAAAGGAATGATCTGATGTAGAGCTGCATTTTGTATGAATGGCATTGCAACTCTGTGAATGCAACTGTCTATTGTCCAAGATGAATGAGAGTTCAAATGAGATTAGTATGTGTAAAATTCTGAAAGTGTATATAATTTAAAAGAATGAAAAAAGAACCATAAGTAAGTTGTTCTCCCGCTCAAAAACATAAACACCAATGTTTCTTTAAAACTGCTCTTTCTCCCTAGCAATTATTTTGCTGTGGACACAGCCTCTGCTATAGCAATTGCTTTGATGACATTTGGTACCATGTATCCCATGAGTGTCTACAGTGGGAAAGTACTACTCCAGGTAAGACAGCCTCTCAAATGAACAGATTTTGTGGTTTTGGTTTTGTGAAATGGCCTCATTTAAAAAAAAAACAAAACCTTGAAATCTGTTTTAAGCTTGCAAATAGGAAGTGTTCCCATGGGAATTTGTGATGTGCTACAAGAATGTTAAAGATTGTGCAAATATGCATCACAAAGTCATAAGAATTTAATGAAAATGCCATTGGTCTCTTGTATGGGTAGACCATACTTAAAGGCTCTCTTACTTGAACAGGGCCAGTTCATCTTTATCATAACTTGTATTTTCTTTTCTTCTTCTTTTTGAAGACTACTCCACCTCATGTGATTGGCCAGTTAGATAAACTTCTTAGAGAGGTAAGTCAGTGTATAATACATAGCACAGTGTGTACAGCTAATAAGCATTCAGGAATGTGAAGAATTTTTCTGACTAGTCCAAGAAGTTTGCTGAATTTTTTTTTAATACATTTTTTAGCTGCATGTAGAAAATATGAACCTTGCTTTGCTTTCTAAGATGAATAGTGTAATTTAGGTATCTGGAACAAATCTGTTCAAGTAGTGCAGGCTGTTTTTATTTAAATTTGAACTACTACTGAAGTGGTTTACAAATGTGAGTTGAAGGAGGAAAAAGAGCACAGGCAGCTGTTGAATTACAGCATATGAAGTTGAGAACATACTGCAATTTGGAAGCAAGAGTTACTTGAAATATGTTCCTTAAAACTTTTTTGATGGATTTGGATGTTTAAGGGTAGCAAAAGTGCATTAGATAAGCATTAGTGACATTAACAGACATCACCTGTTCTGTATGTGGAGCTTTTATTTCACTACTGAAAATTAGTTGTTATTCAGATATGTATAAAAGTACGTTTCTAAAGGGATTTCAAACTTCTGATTTATTTTTATGTTTGTGTAAAATTAGGTTTCAACTTTGGATGGTGTGTTGGAAGTTCGAAATGAGCATTTCTGGACATTAGGATTTGGCACTTTGGTAAGTTATGTCTTTATCGTCTTTATAGCCTTTGTTGTCAGATACAACTTTAATTTTTTGATTTGTATAAAGTAAGATATTTCTTCTGAAATATTAACTATAAAAAAATTTGATGGAGTTAGTACTCCGTCCTTGTGCTTTATTGCAGAACTTCTCTTCCTCTGTCCTTTACAATTTTTTAAATCTTTGTTGTTGGTTAATGTTACTAATGTATACTGCAGCTCTGGCTTGAAGCATGCATTTTTGTAACTGTAGAATTTCTTTCGTATGTTGGAGTGAAGAAAATGACGAACAATAGAAAAAAAGTTTTTCAAAATGGTGTGTTAGTGTAAATTGTCTAGGAAGAGAGAAATAACTGTAACCCTTCAAGCACCAAAGGTCTGCAATGGACAGTTAGAATCATATGTTCACAGCATTTCTAGGGGAGAAGGTAGAACAAAATAACTACAGTTGTGTACCAATAATTCTGTAAGCTCAAAGAAATGAAGAGGTATTTTTTGTGATACAGAATGATCACACAGAACTTGGTTATTCCTAAGTTGATGCAGGTATTTTGTGACAGCTGGAAAACTAAGACTCTTAGAATATTTCTTCACTGATTTCTTCCAGTATGCTACCCTTCTTAAAACAACAAAAAAGGAAACAGTTCTCTCTTTCTGATGTAAAAATAGCTTTCAGTTTACTGTTCTGCCATTTATGCCTAAATTTGCACTTCGTTCTTTTGAGCTTTTTTTCTCCCCCAGTTGTTACCTTTCCTGCCAACATGTTGTATTGTATAGTTTGGTTCTAAGACTCACTTTGCTGAATGATGCTCTTGATATGTGCGTAAGAGAGCAACATATTAGGAAAAATCAGAATGTATCCTGTAATAAGGTTCTTCATTTAGTCAGTAGTTTCCACTGCAAAAGGTCTTTGTGTAATTCTCTGCAGGATAATGTACCTCTTCTGGAATGCACGTGGGGAATCTTTATTGGAGTAACAATTAACAGCCAACTTGTTTCTATCACTTTCTAGGCTGGATCAGTCCATGTCCGAATTCGGAGAGATGCAAATGAGCAAATGGTACTTGCCCATGTCACTAACAGATTATACACATTGGTCTCTACCTTGACTGTTCAGATTTTCAAAGATGACTGGATCAGACCTACCTTATCATCTGTGCCTATTGCAAACAATATTCTGAACCTTTCGGATCATCACATTATTCCAATGCCATCTTTGAAAGCTGCTGACAATTTGAACCCTGTTACCTCCACTCCAGCTAAGCCCAGCAGCCCACCACCAGAATTTTCTTTTAACACACCAGGCAAAAATGTGAGTCCAGTCGTCCTTTTAAACACTCAGACAAAGCCCTGTGGATTGGGCTTTAATCATGGATCTGCACCCTACAGCAGTGTACTCAATCAAGGACTTGGAATACCAGGAATGGGACTAGCTCAAGGATTCAGAACTGGTTTTGCAAATGTCCCAAGCAGATATGGAACAAACGCTCGTGGTCAGCCCCGACCATAATAAATACCATTATTTATTATACTTAAGGGTATTGACTTAATTCTTTTATTACCCAATTTTTATAAACATTTGGAATGTCACATCATTCTAAATGGCTGGGAACAAGTGCATTGTTCATATTCTTGAAGTGGTTAAATAGCAGTTTTTTCCTTTGCATCAGCAGTAGCCTGTGTAATGCCACAGATATTTTGCAGACTTACAATACTTTTCAAGTAGTTTTTATAGGGTGTCTGTTTCTACTCATCTTTTTTATCCACTTTTCTTCATTTATCTAAGAATGTTTTGAGATGCAGCACAACTCCATAAGAGAATAAAATCGTGACCAGGTAGCATTTTTTTTTTCTAATGAGAATTACTGGATGCTGAATAGCTGAGAGAATAGGAAATGGCAGAAATACGAGTCCCTATTTTCAGAAGTGCTTGATTGCTGTATTGAGCCATGTTTGGGCCAAATCACAATTAGTTTTTGGTTGCAAAAATCCTTCAATATTCATGCTGTGGCCATTGTGAAGACAATCTGGTATTTCAGATTGTAATTGATTTTGTGAGACTGTTTTTACATTTTTATTGATGCTTTTATAGAAATTCAGATGGTTCAGCAACCATTTTCTAGTTGTAAGTATTCCATACCCATCTCTGATATTTCTTACTTTTTGGTTTAACTGCAAAATTATTTAGCAATATACTGGGAAATAAAATACTTAAAACTTAAGATTTTACAAGCACCTCTTTTTTACGATTAACCCTATTTAGGATGCAGAACAGATTACTATTGTTTCTGAAGCCAGTATTTCATTTTTTACTTTGGAGAGTATTCTGTGATTTGATTGTGACTTTTTGTTTTCCTCTTTGTATTTTTCTTTTGTAGTTCCAGGGGGAAAAGTAATTTATTTATATTCCTGGTTTATATCCAGAGTACAGGTCAGTGATTGCTGAGAGTTCACAGTCCCTGCTGGAGTGCTTAAACTTTGGGGCACAATTGGAACGAGACCACTTAACTTGTTTCTGCTTTTGCATTACTGTCCTACTGTACATTGAGGTGTCCACCTTTCTCCAGGGCCTTTCTCAGAGAGTTCTTCCCTCTCATTTTTGTCTTTTCCTTCTCTGCTCTGACAACATGGAAAGGCCTTTTAGAAATACTTCAGGTTTTTCTCTGTTCCCCTGTGCAGTATCTACGTTGCAGTTGCTCCTCTGCACATTCTTCTGCATCTCTAAGAATGGGTTGCCCATTCCTGTTGTTCCACTTGCAACTCAGGGTGCTATACATTGGCTTCCACCTTGTTCATCTGTGTGCTAAGTCAGTCTCTCCACTTCTGTGAGGTGGTTACATGGAGCTGTAGTATCTCAGGGATTCCAAAGATACTGTGTTACCTGAAGATAACGGCTTTGATGAAGAAATCTTTCTCATATTGATCTGAGTGGAGAAAACAGCCTTCATTTGAATATTAAAGGTCTGTGGCCTCTTCACTGGCTGAGAGTTTCTTTTTCTGTGTAAGAACACTGCATTCTTCTTTTTTTTCTGTTTTTTCCCCTCCTTCATGACCTGTGTTTCTTGAGCCAGTGCTTGGAGGAGGGAGTCATTCTTGCAAAAGCAAGGTGACATTCTGCATGATGGAGACATATCTTTTGGGGATGTTTTAGGCTGAGGGTAGTGTCCAGACTGCCACTGGGATGCTGTCCATGCTACAAGTAGGGAATCTAGTTCTGTACTTCATTTGCAGCGAGAGTCAAAATTTCATTGCTCTGTTAGAAAATGGAATTACCCGGCAAACTTTCATTTAAAGATTATAATGAAGTTACAACGATTGGCTCTGTTTCTATGAGGTCAGTGTTAACTCAGTAATCACCTCTGGTCCATTATCCTGTCTTTTTGTGAGTCTATTATGTGCGCCATTGCTGCATGGAAATTCACTGAAGTACAGAACACTTGAACAGATTCTCTGTACCTCTTGGGCGCTGAACTAGACTGCACTTTCTACAGCATCTGCAACACCTTAGAGCCAGCAGAATGTTTACAATACACTACTCCTGTGTGTCCTGGTTAAGAATTGTTCCTTACTCCAGTTTCATAATCAAACACATGCTCTTTTTCTGATATTTTCAATACATTGTATTATATTGAATGCATGCTTACTTGTTTTCAGTAGAAAATTAAATCTCCATTTTATTAAAAAATGAAGCTGATCTCTGATTTAAAATGAGAAGGGAGGGTGAGAATCCCAGAATTCAGAGTGCAATATAATCACTTTAACAAAAATACTTTTTTGAGTGATTGTTTACAATATATATCATATGTGCAGATGATAAAGATTCTTTTAGATATTAGAACAACTTTTTAGCTGCTTTATTGTTATGAATATATTAAGAACATTTGTTAAATCAGCACAGAGTAAAATGTCTCCTTTTATATGAGGAAAATAAAATCAGTGTACTTCGTAAATGACAAGGAAAAAGTGGTAATTTGTGTACAAGGTTTTATAGTTACCTTTCTATGTATATTGTTTAAGTGATGCTCTTGGATGATACTTCAGTCTCAATGAGCAGGTATGTCAAACTTCAGAACTGTTTCTCTGGGTCTGCTACCAGTATTGATTGGGTCCTTGGAATAATTTTATAGAAAGTGGTTTTTTATACATTTTGCCTTTTCTAACTGTATTTTGCTGTTAGGTGGTTACAATCTAAATGTTTATTTGATACGTAGTGAATAAGAATTGATAATTTATATCATCTTCATTCCTAATGCTAGGAATGCTGTCACAGCTAGAGAGAAAAGGAGACTGGTTCTTGCTGTCACTTCTGTCTGCCAGAGGATTTGGCTTTGTTACTCCCTTAAGTTGTTCCAGCTGTGATCGCACAGGATCACATCACTTGTAGGTAAATGCATCCAGCTTGAGAGAGTTTGAGGGGCATGTACCATTATTTGTCTTCAGATTCTTGTGAGAAACTGCCTTGTCCTAATACAGAAGGAGCCAGAGCGCCTATTACAAGACAAATAACTGCTATAATGGGGTTTTTTCAGCTTTACATGTTGAGTGATGGCTCTTGAGTTCATTCTGTTCTGCATTCCCTTAACCCGGGTGGTAACCACAGACACCTTTGGCACACAAAGCCAGTGACAGCCTTTTGTGGCTGTTAAACTGATTTTTATTCCCTTCCCCTTGACTGAGATGTGACAAATCCTTTTCAAGGAGAGAACCTGTGCAGCAATTCTGCTGATGAGATTAACTGAAGTCCTCTATTGATTTCTAACCCTTGCTGCCACCATCCAACAGGCAAGAAGAAACTATCTGGCCTGGCCATAGCTTTTTCAGCACAAAGCCTTTCTCTGAATTCTGAAGTGATTATCTGTCCTGTGCTTGCCAAGACCCAACAGATCTGGATTTTTAGTCATAGTCAGTGTTGAAACTGAAAGTAGAAAAGATACCAGTCCTGGTCTCTTAACTTGTATTTTTTGTTTTCAAGGCATTTTATGAAATAGCTTTGACTTTGTCCCACTTACTTGTTCTCCTCTGCCTTAGTAGCAATGAAAACCCACCTTGTACCATGTCTGCCTTACTATTTCTTGTGCTTTTGAGAGCTTAGATTATTGGATTCACATGGTTACTGGGTTGATGTAAGTTTTCTTTCCAGCAATTATTTTTTAAATGAATGATGATATAAATGATGATATAAATTGCTAAGATGATGTCCCTTCCCTCTTTAAGTAAACTTCTCCAGGGCTAGCATCCAGTTAGAAGGGAAGAAAAGAAAACCATGCCTTTTCATGTTTTCTTCACATTTTGAGAAATACTGAATCATATTACAGCAACCTATATCTCATTTCCTTGGACTGAGTAAACATAACTCGAGAGCTGCATGCTCAGGCAATAAAAATTTAGGGATAAAATTGACATGATTTGGTGTACTACATGGTTAAATTATGGTTTCGACTAAGTCTCAGTAGAGATCTAAAAAAACCAGGCTTTTCCCAGTTATAACAACCCTCTGATCCAACATTTCACAATTAAGTGTGTTTTAAGTTAACTTTCAAATTCTCAAAGAGGCAGAGTAGCAGTCCACACTGCAAATGTGTACTGCATTTTTCAGAGGTCCTGCAAAATATGAAGTACCACAAGAGTTCAAAACAAATCAGCCACATGATCTCATGTTTCATATTTCTATATTTAGCCATTCTGTTACCTTTCTTCGCCACTTAGAAGGGTGCAGCATTATGCTGCTCAAAGTATTCAAATTTCAGAAGATTTAATGTAGTTTTTAGACTATTTTCTCATGAGCTGAAGTAGAGGAGAATATGACTGCAAAGAGTTCAAGAAGCTTTGATATATTTACACAGATGCACAGTAATACCTGAAAATAAAGACATCTGTTTAATTTTTTAGAATTTTTATAGTATTCTATTTCAGTAGTTGCAGGTAAGACATTTCTCACTGATGTTAAAGTGATAGGAAAACACAAAATGCTTTTGTTTCATCTTGAGCTACCAAAATCAGATTAATTTTCAGGCTATCCTCTAATAATAAAATTTTACAAATTTTCATTGCTATAAGTACCTATTTCTGTAACAACTTTATAGTATGGATGTAAATATTGTCTTAGTCTCCAAAATATTTGGCTTTAGGAAAGTGGTAAAATACAGGCCAAATCTGACATGCTTACAGCTCCATTGCTTACCTCCTTTTTAAATCTCTTTGCTCAGGGTAGAACTTCGTAGGGGAGAAGTTTGGAGCAGTAAAACACTGGCTTTTTTTCATTTCCTATCAGCTTGATATTTTTATTTCTTTCTTAAAATGCTCTCATCCTTTCCTCACCAGTAGAAACCATAATTCTGTCAGTAGCTTTTGAATATTGTTTTTCTGGCTTTCACTGATCTCATTCCAGGCTTTCTTTTTGCCAGTGGTACACTAAATCTATTGAATAATTCCAGTAAGGAATCTAAAAGCACAGGGTTGTTAAATTAGTATCTTTTTGGTGGCTAAACTGTTGTCTTGCTTTTAATAACATTTTATTTTGATAGCACTTTGCCTTCAAAATTGTATTTAGATAAACTATAGTTTCTAAAGTGATCACATTCCTGGTATGATTATTTTTGTTGTAGTCTGTATTAAAACAGCAGGTGGGTGGTGGTTTGGAGGTTTTTTGGGTCAAATTGCAAATGATTCTCATGTGACTGAATGGTGTGTACTGGGTCATTGCTCCCACACACCACCTGATCTTTTGTTTTTATCTCCTGTGTTACAGTCAGAACACAGGGAAACCCCCACATACCTTCCTGTTAGCATCACCCCTCACCACCCTTCTCCATTAAAAAGTATCCAACAAATGATAGGGGCAAAACAGAATTTGGGCTATTGCTCTGTTTTCTGGTGGTCAGCTGTCTGCAGAGAAAAACCCTTGCAGCCACTGTGGTAGAGGAAGGAGGAGAGGGCCCAGAGAGGATTAAAAGTCACATCTGTGTGTCAGGAGTTCTAGCGACTCATATCAGCATGAGGTGGTTTAGTTCAGCCCAAAGTACAAGTCTGCTATGGTGTGATTTTTGCCTCTTTTTCATAACATGGTGTAAATTTTCATAGCTGAACACTGCAAAAGTTGGTCACACCTTGTAAAAAGTGTATCATACAATTATGTCATGAGGCATTCCCTCCTGGGTTCGTAATACGTGACAAAAAACAATGATAACAATCTGGAAAAATTCTGGATTTTTTTTATTCAGAGATAAAACATGGAAAGATCAAATTCTTTCCAGGCTGAACTAGGTCTTATTTAATAGTATCTTATTTGGCTATTGGAGCAATGGGCCAGGAACAGCTTAATCAATAAGCAGTCTAGCAAGAACTATCACATTTTTCTTCACCTTGGTACTCTCCAATGCAATTAAATAACAAGTGTAAAGGTGGGCAAACAGTAGTGTGAATGGAGTACAATTTGTTGGTGTTTGTCTGTCACAGGTTGAGATATTCCAGTACAAACACTTGCAGGATTTTATTGAGATTGTCGATAGTGTCTTTGTCAAGGTTTTCTTCTGTGTCCTTCATGGTGTGCCATACTGCAGGAAAAGGGGATGGAATCAAATGCAGGACTGGAACCCCTACAAAAAGGAAAGTGAAATTTGGAGAAGAAATATTGGAGAAGTTCTGTTAAGCCAACTAATACTTCACCATTTAGCAACACAGTCAGGTAACTACTCAGTACTTGCTTTATAGGGTGTGTCCCTGCAGCTTCCTTTTACCTTCTCTTGTTTTGATGCTTGTGACTGCATCCCATCATTAAAGAGTCTGTTGTGTAAAGCTACCACCTTCCTTTCCTTTGAATACTTTTCCTTCTTTTTTTTTTTTTTTTTAAGTAATCTGTAGCTACTTGTTGTTGGGGGGGTTGGGGGCTTTTTGAGATTCTTTGCATTGTTTAGGAGCTAAAGAAGGTCAAAGAAATCACTGTAGCTCCTCAAAATAAAAATGGATTACCATGTTTTTGTGCAAGTGTTAAGACTGAACATTTCTGGAGCATTTTTTAGTTCTCTACATAAATGGTAGAATAGGGAGTCTTGTTTTTACTCTGTTAAATAGAGGCAGTGTTGCCCTCAGATAAAGAAACTCTATCACTGCATATATATGTGTGTGTGTGTATATATACACATTAAGCCACCTATATGTACTGCAACTTTTAGGTAAAAGAGGAATTAAATCAGTCTTCAGCTTCCCAATTGCTTTTGGGGAGGAGCATTTTTTTTTCTCAGCCTCTTTCCTGTTTTAACTGCTTTTTCTCTCTGATTTTTCAGCTGCATACCACTAAGGAATCCATTTTTTTCATTAGGTGTTACGTTGAAGCTCTAAAGTTGGATTCAAAAGCCTCAAGTTGGGGCAAATAAGCTTGAAAAACAGGAGCATATGCATTGCTCATTTACTAAATGATGCATTTCTTACTGAACATATACTTCAAAATATAAGAATTTCTGGTACCTCTTAATAAAAATGGAACGTGATCATCTTCAACCAAGCCTCGATGCAAAGTACTGTGGAAATACTGACTTTCAACAGGGTGATTCTTCAGGAGATTCATGTTGTGTAGCTTTTGCTCTGTAATGCACAATGGAAGTGATTATTACAAATTTTGGACAATGAGGCATGTTAGCACATTTAAATTATTTTTCCTTGCACATGGAAGCCTTTTCCATCGGAGAAGAAAAAGGCAGTGGTGATTGTCTTTTGCATTTGTTTAATACTTGGAAGACCTCAGGATTAGTGCTATTATCATTTTACAGAAGTGAGAACAAAAACACAGAAGTGAAGCAGTTGCCAAGTGTCACTGAGTGCCAATCAGTAATAGAATCTGGTTTGTTGCTTCCAAATGTCTGAGAGTCTTCCTCAGTTGTTTTATTAACTAAGTATCAAAATCTTCATAAAGGTTTAAGATTTTACATTTACATTATTAAAGATTATTACTGTAAACCAGAAAATTAATCTAAAAATCTGAATTACAGATTAGGGCTTAATACATTCAGAAACTACTCACTAGGTTTTGAAATTCATTCCAAACCCATATCCTTCTGCTTACCAATTGCTTGAAGCCTCTGAAACCATCGAAGAGTGTTTGGAAAATAATTGGGAAAGACTGGGTTTCGTGCACCAATCAAATCCAGTAGTACAAACAGGTCCTAGACAAGAGAGAATCTTTAGTACAGAATGCTTTCCTACAACATCAGCAGCAGCAATGAAACTCTTGGTTTCCTGTGTAGGTCATGAGCAGGTCTTTGCTAGCCCTGGCCAAAGATCTGGCTTTCTACCGTGGTGCTTGAGAAGAATTCACTAGCAGAACCCGCTTCCAATCTGACACATTTTGCTGTCTTTCCAAGGAGGGAAAAGCTAGGCTGTTCCTCTGTTCCTCAAGCTGAAGCAGGCTGCATAGCTTAGCGTGCAATTTGTGTGTTATATCTCTTTAAAAGAAAAACAACGGTAGGTGGGGAGAAAGAAGAGGAAATTGCTTCTTCCCCTGAGAACAACAAAGTCTGTCAAGGGAAAGACATTTTATGAGTCACAAGAAGCAGTGGCAGGAGAGAAGTGCCTCAGCAGTAAACAGGGAAAGTAGAAGGGAGCAGACAACCAGAATGTTAATAGGAATCAAAGGAAAACAGAGGTTGCTGTAGCTTAGTACTGAGCTAGGGGAGATTTGTTCATAGGCCAATACTGTTTGTGCTCTTTTCTTATCACTTTGAATTATCTCTTCCTGAAGAAGGTGGGTATCCTAGTTCATATTCTAATAAATAGTGTATTTTGATATTTCTGTGGCTCCTCCTCGTACTTGCATGCAGCAGGTCCAATCACCTGAAAGGCTCTTGGCAACTCTCTATCATGATGTTCATAATGTTTCCAGAAGCCTGCTTCTTCCTTTAACTTAAGTGGGGTTGTGGTTCCTTGGGAATTTGGCCAGTTACCTACTGATTAAATATTTTTAAAAATGCCATTTACTATTGTTCATTAAGGAGGTGAAAGCCACTTACTATGCCCTGCAGCTGGTTTGTGGTTGTTGAACCAGGTGGGTGTGGAGTTGAAACCATTTTTTGGGCTAGGTGTTGAGATCCATAGAGGGAATCAGAAGGGGACCACCGAACAAAGGCTTCTTCACCATCAAAAAAAATGAGCTGAAGTGAAAGGTCTGGTCTTGACGTTGAGCTGGTCTGTTGGATGAAGTTAAAAGTAAAATAACTGGTTCTGGCCAGAACATTAAATAAAGGGCAAATACTGTAGTCATATAAGTAACACAAATAAGGGTGGATTTTGAAGGTTCCCTATGCAAACCTTCCTTTGGCTGTTATTATGGTGTAATAGCAGTAGTGATCAGTCAAGGTAGTAGTTATTTATCTAATATAGTGACACATTCTCCAGTCCCATATAATTTTGGTTCTGAATAAAAGTTTCATTTCTGGCTTTGGAAGACATGAGCTGAGTGTTGAGACCTGCAAAAGCAGGTAGCAGTAACATTATCTCAAATCATGACGAGACATGTCAGTAACAACACCTGATGGGACTGCTAATATTATTATTTGATTGCATCACAAGGATTAATATAATTGCTACAGCTGTGCATCAGTGGAGGTGAATTATGTATTTGACAAGTTGATGGTTCTTTGAGCCCCTTCTTTTCATTCAGGGGAATTTGTAATCACTGAGGCAACTTTACGCTAAGCCAAAGCAAAGACTGTGGGTATGTCAGATATGTCTTTCCCTTTCAATAACCAAAAATATAACAGCACTAAAACCTGAGAATATATAAATGTATTTAATGTCACAAAAAAGATATTTGTATGACATTTCTTCCCAGTGTAGAGGGAGTCTACTATCTGAAGCCTTGTTTGAACTGTCAGGATTTCCTAATAATCCACAGCACAGCGAATCCCAGTCTGGTTCCACTAAATGAACAGTTTTGGGAACTGTAGTCTTGACAGTTGCTATAAATATTTTAACCCCTCTATGAATTAACACTACTTCAAGTAAAATTGCATGATGTGGTTAAAAAGGTGGGGTCACTGGCAGCAGTCATGTCCTATAAAATGTCACTCACGCAGGCAAGATGGTATTGATTGTGCTCCAGTGGTAATTGATTTCTCTAATGGCAATGGTTTGCTGCCCTTTGTCCTTTGCTCATGACAGAGCTCTGTGGGCAGCAGGCATTTTGCATTACATTCTGCAGGAAACTGTATCAGTGCTATTTGAGTTTTAGAAAGTAGTACTTGTGTTATTATTATTATTACTGCTTAACACATTTTAATAATGTAGAGATATGTCTTTGCCCATTAATTTTAAACTTATTCTATATAACTGGAGAAGCATCAAGATAAAAATCACAGCTTGAAGTTGAAGTATAAATAGACTTGGCTGAAAACATAGCAAAGTCTGTTGTGCTACCATAAGCAGAGCAAAAGCATCATAGTGAATGTATTAAGCAGATGGATCCCAAAGTATATTTTGGTAACAGACTGTACAAGTGGTGGCCTGTGCAAAGGAATTAGTTGCCTTTTTGTCAAATGCTGTCATCTTAAATGATAAAAAACAATTTTTATTGTAAAATAGTGTATTCATAGTGAAAAGTGTCAGTCTTTAAAGTCAGTGTGCAGGTTGTTTCATGAATAATCACCAGGCAGATTTATTACAAATGAAGCTTCTGAATGAAAGCCTGTGTATTACAGGAGTGTTTTGTTTTGTGATTAAAAATATTGGCATATTCTTAATCTTCTCATTCTTAAATATTCGCATATCAGAAGGCACCAAATCAGTTTCTGGAAACTACTGTCGACAAGCAATCCTAATACCTGAGCTGAGTGTACTCCTGACACTTTGTAGAGTGTCTCTCACATTTGAGACACCTTTTCCTGTAAAAGCTCTGTAAACGTATGAGAATTATTTTTCTGTAAATAGTGAATACTGAACCAGTAGATGGCACTCGTGAATCCGTAATCCTACGAGCTTTAAGAGTTTGTAGGCTCAAGAGATTTTTGTTCCTAGCAATTGCAGCCCTTTGAAGCAGATTTTCGTTGCATAAGTAACACAGACTGATAACATTATACTTCTTTCATAAATAAACTATTCAAATTTATAAAAAAAAATAAGAAGAAAAACTTGAAATCTTTGTGGGACGGGGGGACCTGAGTGTGACTTCTGCACAACAGTTAGTTCATCTGTGTCCCAAAGCAGAATACAACTGAGAGATTTCTGCAGGATTCTGAATGCAACAAAGCTTTTCAATGAGCCTAGATGTTACTGGATATGATAGGAACTTCTGAGTCAGCTTCTATGCCTTTTAGATTGAAAGTAGCATTATATCTTTCCAGGTCTATGAAACATCTATTATTCATGTATCATTTGTTATTTTTATATGGCATATGTTTATATAGATAACTTTTAGATATCTGCCCTTTTTATAAGAAATTTTAATGTCATAATGTACTTTAGAGTAGTAGATACTGATCTCTGTTGGTTCTTGAAGTCAATGGGAGATTTATTACAAGCACAGCAATCAGAGAACCCAGCATGCAGGCTGTGGAAAAGAATGTGGAAATGCCCTGAGGCCTGTTGCTGTTGGAAAGGCAAATGAAAATGTAACAAAAAAACTACCTTGATTAACTGAAGCTTGTTATCCAGGGCCCGTGCCAGCTCCAACATCATAGCACAAGGCACAGCTGAATCAGTTGCTCCCACAAACACTCTGCCCTGCCATTGTTGTCCAAAGAATTTTGAGTCGTAGTGGCAAGCAAGTACGAGATGGCGTTTTGCAGAGGGGTCAAGAGTGCCGATAACATTTGAAAATGTTTTATAGCCATATGGTGTGTATCTCTGAAATGTATCTTCTTCAATTTCCCAACCAGCCTTTAATGTTTGAAGACGGTGCTTGATATGCTGGAATTAAAAAAAACAGATTAATATTTCTTGCTTCAGAAAGATGTTGCAGACAAATTGAATATTAGCTAATTAATAGTGGCTCCTAAGCTTATATCTGTAAGTTCATGGTGTTTTAAAAGATAAACTTTATAGCAAAAAGTGTAATATCACTGTTTAACTTTGCTACCTGAGCCTTTGACTGCCTCATTTGCTTTTTATTTCTTCCTTTTTACCTTTCTCTTTGGTGTGCGAAGGTGTTTTGAATTATTGCCAATTATTATGACACATTAAGATCTTGATCTCTGAAATTTTCAGGGGTGTGTCTTTTTCAGGTGTAACTAGAGCAGATTTAATGTTAACATCTTCAAAGCTGAACTGAGATGCACCCTTAAATTAAATTGGCTGCAGAGACCTTGTTGTGGCTGTTTAGACAATTACCACACAGAGATGCCACAGCAGTATAAGGAAAAGAAAAGCTGTTTGGGTTGGTTGGTTGGTGTGAGGTGGTTGGGCTTTTAGGCTTCTGTGAGAATTCTGCCTTTCAAGTGACATAGATTGTTTACAAGGCCATAACAGATAGGTAGATTCCTTTAAATTAAAGAAAGAATGAAACATTTCAGAACAGTATTTTAAAAATTAAATCCTCTAAGCGTAGCTCATGTAAAGATAAGAATTAAGACAATCTATAAGGCAATCATTAATTTTAGCTATCTTCCTGCCTGAAGATAATACCTCTACCAACATCAGCTATACTTCAACTAGAGTTCTGGCTAACTTATATTAGAGGGACATCTCTGTTTCTCTATTGAGCAACTTATTTTTATGGGTCCCTAGAGAGTTCTTCAAGGCAGATTCCTCTCTCTTTAAGTAAACATTAGGAGAAGCCTCTGAGGGGAAAATAGACTTTGAAGACTTATTCTGCTCTTGGGGAAGTCAGTAGGAATGATAAAAAACAACAATATTGCCATAGATTTTAGAGCTAGAGCAAACTTCCATTTTGTTCTTGGTCACCCTCTGAAAGCTTTTACAACATTGTATGGTCTATCAGCTATCAGTAGGCAGAGTGAAGGATGTCAAGGATTAAGGGGGCTATGTAAGCCTGGATGGAGTTCCCTGTAGCCTTTTTCCCTTAAAGGAGTCTGATGATTTTGTGTCTCAACAAAGAAGTGTAATCCATTTCAAACTCCATTATTGTGTTTTGACAATAGAGGACTCCAATTTTTTTCCTTTGGTGCGGGGTCTAATTTAATGCACGCTGTTACCTTGTAACAGGATGATCCTATTTTGAACAAGATCTGTGGTTTTCTAGCCTAGGCTCAGCTGTTTTTTTGTTTTTCTTCCTTTTCCCCCTTTCACTTGGCTGCCTTCCAGAGTACGGCTAAAGAAACCTCAAAACTAAATCTACAGAGACGTGCACACACACACACTCACACACAGAGTGCATAGAAAGGCTGCATTTTTCCAATCTACCAATTGCAGAGTAGCAAATAAATTTATTGTAGTTGTAGGGCTGTTGAGTCAGTGCCTGAAGGGTAGATGAAGGCTAGTGAGATGATGTGAATGTCTTTAGTAAACTCAGCTGTACCATTGTCTGTCTCCCGCTTGGCGACTGTGATCCAGAGCCAGCATGGACGCTGTCCTGAAGATGCCCACGCTGTGAGTGCAGAGCAGAGGTGCTGACAGAGCAGCAGCCCAGTTGTGTGGTAACTTCTTGTGGCTCAAAGACAATGTGCTGGAGTCTTTACTGCCTTGGGGCCAGCTGCAGCCTGGGTTTGTTAGTCCAGCACTAGGACACTGCTGTGCTTGGGCCGGCGGAGCTGGTGTGGTTTGTGGACCAGGGCTGCACTTTGTCATGCTGATCATTTCATCTGCCTGCCCCTTTGGGCCCCTCTGATCCCCTTCTGTGTTAATACACCCATCTGAAGCAACACTCCAGGGCACTGTAACAGCACAGGACAGGGCCTCTCCAGAAAAAGTGGCAGGGGTGTCATTTATTTCATCCCATGCTTAGTCTCAGGTTTGAACCAGTGACCAAAAACCTGCTCATGTGAGGGAAAGGACAACCATTGTGTTGGACTTTGGGTACCAAACCTGGGACAAACTTTCTAATTTAAAATACAATTTTTTTTAAAAAAAGACTTCTTTTTCATCATGCTATGCAGCCCTGGGAAATAATTGCAGCTGATGTGCAAGCTGTGTCATGTAGGCACTACGTGGTCTAGACTTGAACAATGATAGAGTTCATCCTACTGAATGAAAGGAATGACTGTCACTTCAGTGGGACTGTCTCTTTGGTGGGGGTCACCAAAGGTGTTACCAGAATATTAATACTAATAATAATAAATAATAATAAACATGTTCTTAGAGGTTGTCAGGAAGTGTTGTCTTACCTGTCGCACAATATAATTTCCTTGTGACCCTGGGTATCTTTCTATCAGGATAGGGCGCAAATCGTTCTCCCACATTTCAGAAATGTCTGTGTTGGCCACAACTTTTTGAATAGCATCAGAACTTAAAATTTGTGGTTGGTGAGAATACTGTAGAAGGTAGAGAGAAGAAAGAGTGTTATAACTATTACTAGACCTTTTTAACCATAGTTTTCTACAGAATTACAATAAAAATGGTATATTGTACTACTTTGATTTATTCCCCCAAAAAAGTAATTAAAAAACCCCTTTTCACTCAGGAATGATTGGCTTTTCTGTCTTTCATTTCCATGCAAAATATGCTGGTATTTAAGTATGGGAGAAAGTTTTACCTGCCAGCTAGCTGTAAAACCTGAACCTATGAATGGGTTCTCTGTTTCCTAATATCTTAATTCTACATGTCATGTCTGCAACCACGCCACCTTCAACTGAGGTTTCTATTGAGACAAACACCAGAAGCTTTGTTTCTAATAGTAGTAATATTTATCTTTATGCTGTGTCTATGTTATAAGATACAGTACTGCATAGAAATGCCTAAGGTAACTCACTCCCAGAGGGAGCGAGCTGTGTCACTGTGGCCTCTACCCACAGTGGCAGAATGAGTGTGACTGCACAGAATGCTGTGGCTCATGTGGGGCTAGCTGGGACATTTGTCAGCTTGGTGACACATGGGTTAACCTCAGAACCGACAGCTTGTCTCCTGTGACAGCCACTAGTATGTGACCTGCCTCCTGAGTGACTTCCTTTCTGTTGCCCAAGTGCTATATCAAGTGACCCAGAATGCTTGAGACATCCTTATGTAGCTGGCAAATGCACATCTTAGATGTGCAAGAGCCCCAGAGTGCTCTGGAGTGGTAGCTGAATGCCAAGTGGGATTCCCAAGGACATCTCAAATGCCCCTTTATACACCAGGTTTGAAACTATCCAGTCTCTAGCAATTGTCTCCTCAGGAAACTCCTGTGCTACTACTGTTTTTATAGATTCCTATTTCAGGCACTATCATATCCATTCCTCATTTATATCACAGGGTCTTCCCTCTACTCCTGTCTTTCTCCTAATGAAAAATACTGCTTTATTTGTTCTTTGATCAGAACTGCCTTACATGACTGATCAGACTTGCTGTCCTTCAGTGTACCTTGTCTATGTCATCCTTTCTGAGATGAGCAAAAGGAGAGAAACTGGAACATGAGCACATCATAGTTTATACTGTAGGACAGTGGTATTTTTTATTTTATTCTTTTTGTTTCTTCAAACAGCTTCTTTCTTTAACAGCTGACTTGCTTTTGGACTGCTCCTGCATCAAACTGACATTTTCATAAATATCTGTAGTCTAACCCTATCATTGTATGTGTTAACAAAAAATAATTCACTCTCCTTTCCTACTCATGTGTGTCATTTCACATGTGTCTGATATAACACCTGAAACCCATTACCTGGCCAGAATGTGAACTGACCTCAAAAGTCAGGTATCTTATTACCTGTTATCTTATTACCCTAGGTGATGAATCTTGTTTAAAAATGGGGGTTGCCTCACTATTTGACTTTTTTTCTACTTTGTTTGTGTTTGTACAAGCAAGTATGAGCACAAGTATTTTCTAGGCTTCACTGCAAACGTTTAATTCTACCCTTCTCTAATTTCCTAGCTGTTTAGTGACAGCTTCATGTGAACCTTTCCTCTAATTCTACTTGGGTTTACCAGTGAAATTAAGCAGAGGGGTGACAAAAAGACACTGGATCTTGTTGTGCCAATTTTAATACAGTGTTTAAAGCAGAATTTTAAGACTGTAAGGACACCAAAATTTAGGATGGGCAGTTAATATTTTTAATGGTAGCAAATTTAGACATAAAATAATAAAGAAAAATTGTATCATTTTGTCTGATATAAACGTTTGAAAGTTCGGAAATTATACCATGGAAGTTGTAAAACAGTCTTTTGAAATACTAGAAGTTTAATATGGTGGAAGTTAGACCAGTGTAGAAGAGGCACAGACGAGAGAAAATGCCAGGGAGCTGTTTGGTTTAGGAGGAGCAGGCTGTAAGGGGAGAGTGAAAAGCCACGTACTTCAGAAGAGTGTAGGAGGACAATTTAATTAGGGAAGTTCAGAAAATCTGTCTGCAGTTGAACAAGTGAAGAGCATGCCTGGTAATCGGGGTGATCGAATCACTTTGCAAAGAAACATTATTAAAGTACAAATGCATGAAAATACTTCAGAAGAGAGGAATCAATTTCCACTTCTAATAATGGAGATAAGTTCAAATTTGGGAAGTGAGAGGAGTTACAAAGATGGTTATGAAATAAAAGAGAAGCAAAATAAGATTTGTAAGTGACTCATTCTTTATAGTGTTGGTCAATCCCTATTTTGCCACAACAGGGAGGCAGAAAAACATATTCATGACAGGGTTGTCACTAAGCCTGTTGTACTAAGCTGTATAAAACTGCAAAACTTCAAGTTCTACACGTAGCCCAGGCTTACCTGTAGGACTTTGAATTTCTGGCTCACATCTCCCTCCAGGGAGAAAGAACAAAAGGTGTTGAAGGACAAGAATTTGATAAGGAAGAGGAAGTTGTTCTTGCTTAGTGTGCACAGCTGGAGGAGCTCAGATGTGATGGTTCTGTGGCTGGATGATGCTACTTGACAGCACTGGCAAGGAGATAGGTCAGAATGGAGCCAACTAAAGAGTGAAGTGCTGGAGCTCAAGGGGGCTGAAAGAAGGAGCACTGGGACTACGTGATTGTTCATTGACCAGTGTGACTAAAGATTTAGCCCCACATGTTCTTACGTATATACTATATATGTACATATATATGTATTGTGCATAATTACAGATGTATTATGTTACAGATATATAGTCTGTATATGAGCTATATGTATTATATAGTGAGCTATACGCATATATATGTATATATTGTAAGATACAACTAATAGAACAGAATGAAACAGTATCTCATTAACAAACAGAAACAAGCCAATATTTCTTTGGATGGGGGGGTAGGTAAAATCAAGGAGAAAGGGAATGACTAAGGGGAACTGTGGAAAGGTGTGAGGGAAGCTTCATTTTACCAGCTTGTCCTGGACTCTGATCTAGTGGTGATGAGAATGGTGCACTGGATTTGTGGAATCCAGTTGCTTCTTGCTGAACTTTGACTTCATCTCTTCTACAAACACTTGGGGAAGGGCCTTAGAGGTATATTTTCTGTTTGGAAATTCCTTAAGTGTTTAGACGAATGTGATCTGCAGTTTTATGCTCTCCTATGTTTCATGTGATGTAACTCTTTATGAAGAAAACTATGTTAATGTTTCATAATGGAACACTGAGAGCTGCTACATTGAGAAATCTGTGGTTTAAGGCTTACCACTGTTTAATTAAAGCTTATCTCAAGATTCATTTTTTCACTAGTTCACACACTGCTCTAAATTAGACACAATATCATATGAGTCTACACTATATTAGAGCACTGTATCTTTTCAAAACAATTTTGTACCGGCTATCAGCACCATGCCTACTTGTTTTTCCTAGATACATCGCTGCTGAAAGAGCTATTTCTCTTCTCAAGCTAAGTCACTGTCCTCTGACTCACCATAACCACAATGAAAGTTGGAGTACAGTAGAATGTTAGAAGGAATATAATTTCAGATTTTGACCTCTCTTGTCCTGTTTGGGTTTCCCCTTAAATTCAGTAACTGCCCCTGACAGAGCTTATTGCTCTTGCTGCCCGGTCCCAGGCGGTGCGAGATGACAAAGACAAACGTGTCTTTGCAGCCACCAAGCTCGGGCTAAGAGGGAAGCCATACCACCCACCCTCACCTGCGGGACGTCGCCAAGGGTGGCCCCAGCCCGAATTCACGTTGGAGACCAGGGCAGGATGGATGGGGCTGTCCCCACGCCCAGCCGCTGACCCCTGCCCGCCGGGAACGCGCTGCCCCCCGCACCAAGGGAGAGGCAAGAAGCACCTGGGAAAGGCAAACGCGACCCACCTTCTCCAGGGTCCACTGCGCTCCGGCGTCCCTCCCGTGCGCCGGGGGCAGGCAGGCGGCGAGGCACAGCGCCCCGAGCAGCCGGGCAGCGACCCCCGCCATCGCCTCCCTCCGGCTCGCCGGGTGCCGGGGGCGCACGGGAGAGAGCCGCGGCTGTGCCGGCGGAGGCGGAGGCGGAGGAGGGACGCAGGGAGGCACGGAGGGAGGAGGCTGCGGCAGGAGCGGCGCTGGCTGCTGGAGCTGCCAGCTGCTAATGCTGCCCTGCCAGTCTCTCCGGCAGCCCGCGTTCCCTCCGAGCCGAGCCCGTCCCCGGCAGCGCGTCAGCAGTGCCAGGGGCTGCCGGCGCCCCCGGCCCCCTCCCCGCTCCCTCCTCCCCCTAGCGCTGGGCAGCGAGGGCGGGCAGGCACTCGTGATTCCCACGGTGGGAAAAGCCGGAGCCTGCGGCTTTCTCCTGAAAGCTGGTTTTTGTGTTCCCAGGGGCAGCTCCGGGACGGGCTGCGGCTCGGGGCCCCGCGTGATCTCTCGGCCTTCGGGCACCGGTGCGAGCTGCGGGCGCCGGGATGAGGGAGGGCTCTGCGGCGCGGCCCGGAGCAGCGCTCGTGGATGATGGAAGCTCAGAGCGGGTACTCCTGAAGGGTGTGACAGCAAAGACATACAGAATTGCGAAAATAAATTTATTAATTTATAAGTTCTTCTTACGATCTTTTTTAGGCCTAAACCGAGCTTTTTTAGGCCTAAAACAACAACAATACTTGCTAAAATGAAAATACACTCTTGAGGCGCTTTAATTTCTGTAATTACATTATCAACTAACAATGAAGCAAAATCTGTGGTGAGGCGGTATTTTGCAGTACACCAATTTAAATTATTAAACCAAAGATACAAGTTTCTGAGCTCATGATCTCTTCTTTAGGTCATTTGACATCACCGTTCTTGCTCTAGGATGTTGTAGAAAACATCTGACTATTCTGCATCACAGATACTCCCTTTAAAGTCTCCAATTTTTACGTATTTCTTAAAGTTCAGGCTTAATCTCAAAACAAAAGGGAAAAAAAGGAAATGAAGGGGAGAAGCAGCAGGAGTAATCAATTTGCTGCTTGTCAGCCTTGTACTGGAAAGCCTCGTCCTAGTAACTATAGCTCTGCAAGTAAGGGCGATGCTGGAGAAATGGAGCAATTTGTGATTTGCAGATTGTTGACCCAGATTTCACAGGTTTCCTAGAAAAGCTAGTGGGTCTGCCACCCAGCATATAGATGACACCTCTGGTGGTGATAGCTTTACTACAGATGCAGCATCCTTCTAGCTGATACTCAGAATGTGGCTGTGTCCAATTTTTTTCCAATTTAATTTAAAACTGGTGCCTTTTTTTTTCAGTCGTGAAAGTCCACAGAGTGCTGTTAGGAAATTGTTCCAAATTCACAGCTGAGTCACTGGTTAGCAGAAAGAAATGGGCAATCTTTTGATTACCAAAGAAAAATCAGCATGGTTTGCAGATTTTTAGACAAGAGCCCCAGCATGTCAGAGATCAAGTCATGAGAAATTAGTCTAAATCCCACTACCATGATGATGGTGATCCCAGCAGAACTACACAACAGAACAAAAATCTGTTGCTCCTCCATGAGATTTCCTGTGGTTGACTATACAATCCAGATGCTGGACAGAATTTCTGGGTGATGTGCCAGGGTTCTCATACAATTTAGCAGAAAAGATAATAAATACAATATCTACAGGAGAAATTTGACAAGAATATGAGTCAGGACTAGCTAACACTGCTTTTCCCTAAGGGATTGTGGTTGCTCTGAGGGCTACAATTAGTTGACAGATTACAAATTTGACAAGTGTAAAGTTAGATTCAGGCAGTGTTAATATCACCTACATGGGAAACACACATAAAAATGTAAGTGCTCAACCAGATGTGTAGAGAGATTAAACAGTGTTTTTTAAGGGCATTACTTTCAAAATTTGGAGTGGAGATATCTCCTCTCATAACCACCCATAAAGTTCAATGTCTCTAAAGAAGACTGATGGAACAAAAAAAAAATAATCCGTGTAACAGAAATCAGAATGCTTCACAACTGAAAACAAAATTACATAAATGTTTTAAATATACAAACTAAAAAAAATTTAGACGTAATGGACATTTCCTAATTCCAGGGATTTGTAAAGGAAAACTGTGTTGTTTAGTCTTGCTCCATACCACCTAAAAGAAAATGTGTCAACAAATTTCTCATGCACTTCATGGCATCCCATGCCTTTTGACTGATTTCCCTTCTGTGAAATGAGGTGCAGTGAAAAGGACCAAAACTTGCAAAACTTACCCCTATTGAAATCCCAAAACCAAGGAACAAAGCCAAATGAAATACAGAAGAGGATATTAACGAAATGACCTGCCTAATTAAAAAAAAAAAAAAAATCTCCACTGAAGGGAAAACAATCAAAAGGCATGGGATGCCATGAAGTGCACAGATATGGACCAAAGGTTGCCAAATTGATCCTCATTGAAACCGCAAGATTTCATTTCCTTTCCTGAAAGGAAATTATTCCTTTCAGGAAAGGAAATAAAATCTTGAAAACAGAAAAGAATGTGTTACAAACACTCTGGAAAGGAGATATGATCACATAAAATACAACTGAGAAAAATAAGAAAATTTGGAAATAGAGTGACTACAAGCAAATGGATCGGGATGAAATGAGGTGCAGTGAAAAAGACCAAAACCTGCCAAAATTTACCCTACTGAAATCCCAAAACCAGAGAACAAATGAAATACAAGAGAGGATATTGATGAAATGAACTGCCTAAAAAAAAAATCTTCCCTGAAGGGAAAACAAGGAAATGGATTAGGTTTAAATGAGGTGCAGTGAAAAAACCCAAAACTTTCCTAAATTAACCTCCCTGAAATCCCCACATCAGGGGAAAAAGTGAAACAAGAAGACAGAAAACACGGGAGAAGAATCAAATGACATGACCTGCCTAATTTAAACCAAAAAAAAATCTTCACCGAAGGCAAAACAATCAAAAGGCATGGGATGCCATGAAGTACAGTGAAAAAGACCAATACTTGCCTAAATTAACCTTACAGAAATCCCAGCATCAGGGGTAAAAGTCAAACAAGAAGACAGAAAAAGGCAGGAGAAGATATGAATGAAGAAATTAAGAGAAGAATTGACTCAGTGTTCAGCTGTTCTATTATATACATTTTAAATAGTTGGATTATTACTCTGAAAAATCAAATTGATGTAATCAGATGTCATCTACAGGGGGAAGAAAAAGGCTAGTTTATTTGAAGAAAAGCATAGGCAATCTGTGACAGTGTGATTTGTACTTCTCCCTCCCTGTGCCCAGGAAGTGACAGCTGGTATGACAGTGCCATCTACTGAAGTCTCGGTGGACAGTTGATGGAGGCACCTCTGTCAAAAGCTTTCCCTTCTGCTGCCCCTCCAACATGTCAGCGTTTCAGCCCAGCTGCCCCTGGGCAGCTGAGGCCACGTGCTCTGTCATTGCCTTGGCTATAAACTCTGGAGAAATGCACTGCCCAGCGCTGCGGGTTTAACGCACCCCAGTTTTCTCCAGAAGGGCAACTCCTGCACCTTCCACCATTACAAATGCAGTTCTAGTGCTTGGCTCTTCCAACTGGCAGGCTCGTGGCAGGGAGACCAGAGAAGTGTGGTTTGCTGTGGCTTGAATCCACATAGTTAAAGGTCATTTCCAATCCAAAAGGTTGGATGGGGCTCCGAGCAACCCAGTCTAGTGGAAGGTGTCCCTGCCCACAGCAGGGGGGTTGGAACCAGGTGGTCTTTAAGATCCCTTGTAACCCAAGCCTCTCTACAATTCTATAATTTTGAGCCTGAGCTACGGCTGATTTGCCAACAGCAGTAAGGCAGCAGAGAGAGTCTGAGATTTCCAGTGCTCAACAGCCTGGGCTGCTGCAGACTCAGAAATCCATAGGCAGCTCTTCCAGCCCAGAGGGAAAGGGTGGTGGGGCTGATGGTCATAGAGGAGCCCAGGGGCCTGCAGGTGCCCAGTGCTCATGTGCATCCTGTGGGCTTGAGCTGCTGCTGCTCATCCTGGTTAACTCATCCACTGCTCGTCTCCGTGGGGTTTGGAACAGCCTCTGCCAGGCTCTGGAAGTAATCTAATTGGTGATCCAGGTTAAAGAAACTCTGTTTCCATGGGCTGATGCCTTCTCAGACAAAGCTTTAATAAGTGGAAAGTGTGAAATGTGTTAGGTTTACCCTAAACACTTATTTAGGAAAATAACTTTATTTTGGAGCCAATACAGTAGAATTATATATATGATAAGAATGGTGCTACCCATCTAGCACACGCAAGGATCTGTGAGGTCATTCTTTAGACTGGGGGAGAGGAGGGGGTAAGTGAATTCCAAAACTCAATTACCTATAATTTTAAATATGAATATGTATTTTGTTCAATTAAAAAATATGTCAAAAAAGTATGTTTATACCAAAGTAAATTTTGATTCAATGTTTTTTAAGTCTATACCAAACTTTTCACTTGTTTGTTGGAGGTAGATTTTGGGACAAAGTTCAGCTAAGGGCTCAAACCAAGACGATGAGGTAATTCAGAGACATACCCACATTTCAGGATTTTATCCAAACCAAACCTGAACTCCTAACTTTTTTTTCAGTTCCATTATGGGAGAGGTTGCGTTGAGAGAGTGAGAGAGAAAAGAGACAATAAACAGAAAAAAAAAGAAACAAAAAAGAAAAAGCATTTCTGTATTTTGTCTATAGAGGTATTACTTCCTCTTTTTGGAGACATTTGTTGCAGATCTTGCAGATCCTAAATGAGGGCCTTTGCTATGCAACATCAGGGTCAAAAACAGTGAAAAATAATCATGGCAGCACGTCCTTAAGGAACTTTTCTGGCAAATGCACCAGTAAACTCTCCCAAGATATTGCCTTGAATATGAAAATATTCAAAATATTAGATTGGTGAATAGAAATGAATACATTATGTATCCATTTTCAGATATGAAATATCCAAATGCTAGAGGTATTATTTTCAAACTGGAAAAACTTGATGCATTTTTAGAGTTATAAAACAGTTCCAAATGCAGTTTGTTTATATAGACCTTGTGGTCCATACAGAAAACCAGTTTTTTGTTTATAAAAACAAATAAATACAATGAAAGTTACCAATTTCCTAGTATCTTGTACATATTAGAGAGAGTGATTTGTAAAGCACAGCTGGCTTCAGTGAGGAAAGCTGAGCTGTGAAAGCAAGCTAACCATCTGAGGGAATGATGTGGGCTCAGAAAAAAAATTAAGAACATTGATGAAATCCACAGGAAATCACTAATTATGGTAGTCATAAAAATAACAAACCAGAATGCTTGCCCTGTCAATTACTGCAGCCAGGGCTAATGCTGCAATCACACAATCAGCTGTGCATGTGCACAGATGGATGTGCTGCTCTATACACAGATACTGAATGCAGAGCTGCTTTCAGATGCATTTTACACATCTTTACAACAGAGATCTTTACAAACAGAACAGGGTTTGGATGCTTCGGTGATATTTGTTTAATAGAAAGCAACACCAAAGAAGTACTTACAGCAGTTTGGTTTATTTTGGCTGATGCTGCCCTGTGTTCCATAATAAATTGATTTTAACTAATCCATCTTCTGATTTATGAAAAAGCAGCTATAACAGCTTAGGGCAGCAAATTAAATGGCACCAACCCTATTGGATGGTATAAAGCTGAGCTTCTTTACAAAGAAATATAATCGTTGCCCAGTGACTGTAGTAATACCTAATATCCATCTGGTGTTGTCCATAAACAGCTATTTTTAGGGCTGCTACTCAAAATGTGAGAAGCTTGCTGCACTTTAAATACAGTAGAGTGTGACTCCTCGCCGTGCTAAGCACCAGAAATCATGTTTATGGAGGCAAGCTCTGTGTTTACAGTGGTGGCGTGTGGGAGTCCCACTTTAGAGGAAAAAGGAAACGAAGATTGCTCAGCTATCTGGTGCAGAGCTTTGGCAAGAACATCCTCTATTCATGGAATAGCTTTCATTAAAAAGTCCCAGGGTGGTTTTTGACATTCAAAACCAGTTAAAAGCAGAATCAACCATTAACTGCTACGTTTTTAGTTTAAAGCACTTCCAGATTTTGACAAGAAGCTGCAGGCTTATTATTTATCAACTAAAATGGTGCCAGTCAGTGCAGAGAGCTGGTTACACTCTCTATCAGCTGCACTGTGTAAAGGTCTGATGCAAAATAGGGTGAAGAAAGCGGAAAGACTCCCCTCAGCTTCAGTGGGTTTTGGGCCAGGCCTCAGGAGCACAAGATGAAGGAAATGAGAAACGTACGTTACAAACAGAGCTATAAATGACAAGGCACTAATCTGCTTCTCCATCTGTGTCTCTCTGAGCTGAGGATTAGAAGCCTTTGAATTTGACAGTTTGCCTTTGCAAGGTGTTTTCGGTCTGATATATAACTTAAACTTCAGCAACTTCTTATGGTAATGGATATTATTTTAAGACTTGTACACAGAAATTGAATCCAAATTCAAGAAGGAAGACTATGGGTTGTCACTCAACAGGGAGTTTTTGGGCTGAAGGGAGGTTACAGAGGCAGTTTTGCCTTGCACCAGTTTTATTTGGTACTTCAGCTCACTGTTTTTGCTAAGTATCTTGAGTGCAGAAATTTGCTGCCGATGCCAAGAGTGGCAGGGCAGAAAATGGGATTTGGGTGAATCAGAGAATTAGAAAGAGGGGCTGAAACGCATCAGGAGACGGAAAGTGAAAAAGGCCTGGAGAACTTCTGAGTTCTTGCACGCACATCCGTGGGGGCTAGCGGGAGACGCCGAAAGCCACTTCCAGCTCCCAGGTCAGCGCGGCCACGGAAAAGACCAGCGCGATGCTGTGACACACTAGGTCAAGTATTTCCTGTGCAGCGATGGAGGGCCTGCCCGGCCCAGGGGACATCCCCGCGGGGCTGGGCCACCCCCGTCCCGGCAAGGTGAACCGGGAGCGGCGCGGATGGAAACACGGGCTGTGGCTGCCCCGGTCGGGCGGAGTGGGGGAAAGGAGGCGCAGTACTGCGAGGTACGGCGGGCAGGCCGGGGGGCTGCCCAAACCCGCGGCCGGCGCTGGCACCGCAGCCGGCGGGTGCGAGCTGGCGCGGACCCAGGCTTTGGCACGGTTGGAGAGGCGAGGCGAGGCCAGGGCGGCGGCAGGGAGACAGAGGCAGCTCAGAGCGCAGGCCCCTGCAGCCGGGGCCGTCCCGTCCCGTCCCGTCCCGTCCCGTCCCGTGGTAGCGGCTCGGGGCAGCGCCCGCCACGGCCAAGGAAAACTAACGGAAACTCTTTCAGGGAGCCCTGCGCGTGCGCCGCCGCGCGCGCTGAGCCCCCCGCCCGCGCGGG
>VZSE01003775.1:0-35393 GCA_013398275.1 Promerops cafer | reverse complement strand
CCGGGCCGGACCGCGGGCACAGCGAACCGGCGGCACTGGGACGAGCGCAGGGCCGGGGACAGCGCTGCGGGGCCGCGTCCTCGGGGGCTGCTCGCTACAACCGCCCGCCGCCAGCCCCAACCCCATTGGCTGCNCTGCCCTTCGCCCCGCCCCCACGCGGGCTCCTCCCATTGGCCCGGCGCCGCGGAGGCTCTTGGGTGCTGTAGTCCGCCGCCCGGGAGGGCGGAGGCGCTCCCGGCATGCTTTGCGCGAGCGGGACTAGTTCCGGCGGCAGCGCTCACCGGGGCGCAGGTGAGGGAGCGGCAGCCTCGTGGTCCTGGCACGGCGGCACCGGCACGGCGGCGAGGAGCAGTAGCGGCGGCACTGACCTCTGGGGCCTGCCCCGGGCACTCCCCGTTCTCGGTGGGCCCGTGGCCGCAGCGGTTCCTGCCCGCTCGCTGAAGTGTGCGATGCTGAGGCCGCGTTGCCGGCAGGGCCGCGAGGGAGGCAGGTGCGGGGATAACGCCCCCGGAGCCGTTTCGCTGTGAGACGTTCGGTAACAGCCGTGTGGCGGCCGCTTTGGCGGCTCCAGCCGCTGGGTCCGCCTCAGGTGCGTTGTTGTGTGACCGGAGCGTGCCCGGGCCGAGCCCTGCGGCTGCCGTGTCCGGCTGCCTTGGCGGGCACAGCCCCTGACAGGGACAATGTGCTCCCTAATGTGGCTGCTCAAGTGCTTTTGTGCCTCTTGCCTCGTTTTTCTGAGGTTGCTTTAATGTGCCTGACAGTGATAGGCTCGTGGTAGAATCACTCAGCTTGGCAAGGACCTTTAAGATCATTGAGTCCAAGCATTAAAAGATGAAGAGTTTGGTGTCTTTTGTGTATTTTCAACAGACGTGTGTAGGATTGAATTCGAGTGTTGTGGATCCAGGAATGTTTTCTCTCGGCTACCTCAGGAACCTGATGTAGTTCCCACAGCTGTGACTTGTGCCAGCTGAGTCAGTCAGCTGATGATACACTGCAAAAATGAGATGTTCCTGTTGTGGCTGAGCTGGTAACAATTGCACCTAAAAAGGGATGTAATGAGGCTTTTTTTTACTCCCTCCAATAAGTTGTTGCTGGCTTGAGTTGAAATAGAACTAAGTCAGAAGCAGAAGGGGAGCAGGTTCCTGCTCTGCTCTGCCCTGGTGTGGCCTCACTTCGAGTCCTGCGGGCAACCACAATATCAGAAGTATCTAAAGCTGCTGGAGAGTGTCCAAAGGAGGGACATGGGCATGGGGAAGGGGCTGAGGAGCAGCTGAGGGTGCTTGGATTGTTCAGCTGGAGAAGGAGACAGGGCAGAGCTCAGCAGGGGCTGCAGCTCCTCCTGAGGGGCAGCTCTGATCTCTGCTCTGTGACAGGGACAGGACCAGGGAACAGCTGGAGCTGGGCCAGGGCAGGGTCAGGCTGGAGATCAGGGAAAGGTTCTTCCCCCAGAGGGTGCTGGGCACTGCCCAGGCTGCCCAGGGAATGGGCACGGCCCCGAGGCTGCCAGAGCTCCAGGAGCCTTTGGACAGCGCTGCCAGGGATGCCCAGGGTGGGATTGTTGGGGTGCCTGTGCAGGGCCAGGGGTGAGACTGGATGATCCCTGTGGGTCCCTTCCCACTCAGAATATTCCATGACTCTCTCTTGTTCTGTTTACTGGCTCAGTTGGAACCTCCAGCAACCTCCATGTTTGTGCTGCCTTGGGTGTCCCTATTTTTGGACAGAAGGACACGCGTGGATGTCACCTGTGCTTGTGGGAGAGGATGTGAGAGAGTGAATTGAGCAGAGCCTGGAGCTGAGCAGTGCCTGCTGAGGGTGATTACTGGGAAGTGTTGGATTTGTTCTGTATTGGGGGCTGGTTGCTTCTCAAATCACCTCCCATTTATTGTAATGTATCTCTAAGATGCTTTTTGCTTCAGTTTTCATACAAAGTTTATTTTTTCTCTGCCTTCTGCTTTGCTCAAACAGCAAACTCCAAATCCAGGGCAGTGTGGGGTTTGCTGCCTGCTCTGTGCCCCAGCACTCTGACCCTGATAAATAGCTGAGTGCTGATGGATTAAATTTAATAATAATAATAATAACAGCAGCCTCACAAGCATCATTGCTTGACCCCACCTGGTTACCGAGTACCAGGCTGCTGCTTTTCCCTGCTCCATCCCCAGTGGGATGGGGAGGAGAATCAGAAAAGAAAGTAAAAAACCTCATGGCTTGAAGTAAGAGCAATTTAATTATTGAAGCAAAGTAAAATATAATGATAATAATAATTATAATGAGACAATAAACCCAAAAGAAACTCAAAAGCAACATGGTTACTCAGCATCTGCTGATTCTTATCCCATATCCAAGCTATGATTGGCCCCTCCCAGCCACACTCCCCAGTCCATGTCCTGGGAGTGATGTTCTATGGAATGGAATATCCCTCTGGGCAGTTTGGGTCAGCTCCCCCCTGGCTTCTTGGGCACCTCCTTGCTAGCAGAGCATGGGAAACTGCAAAGTCCTTGATTTAGGGTAAGCACTGGATAGCAGCAACCAAGGCATCAGTGTGTTATCAGCATTCTTCTCATCCTAAATCCAAAAGCAGCCTGTGCCAGCTGCTGGGAAGACAGTGACCTCTCTCCCAGCTGAAAGCAGGACAGCAGAGCTGAGGGAGGTCTCCAACAAATGTGAACTTGGTCACTCTGCCCCAAAGCGGGGGAACAGCCTGTTCAGGAGGTCTTTGTCAAACTTATTCTTAGTAACCCAATGTCCCTCAGTACTCTCATGTTTACTTTTACAGGGATTTTTGTAGTCTTTATCTAAAATGTTCCATGCTATGACTTGAGCTTTTTAGGTTCTCCTGTGGCTGCCCCATCCCTGGAAGTGTCCAAGGCTGGGTTGGATGGGCCTTGGAGCAATCTGGGAGAGTGGAAGGTGTCCCTGCCCATGGCAGGGGGTGGGACAGGATGGGCTTTGAGGTCCCTTCCAACCCACACCATCCTGGTATTCTGTGATGTGATGGATTATTATGTATTGGATGCTCGTGTCACATGTCCCCTCCAGGCTCCTCCCCTTTGCACCAGACAACCCAACTTTGTTTCATTCAGGTCTTTTCATTTCGGTCCTGAGGGCTCTGATCACTCTTCTTGTCCTGGAGATTGTGAGCAGTTGTCCTCAGGTGCTTGCAGAGCTGACCACCTGCAAAAGTTCAGTCTGAGGGCAAATCTCAGAGCTTTAAAAAAATAAAAAGCAAAAAGCAAATATGTAGGCAGAGCACAGGGGAGGTGTAGGAGTGAGGCTGAAGATCCTGGATGTTCTGTCCTGTCCTTATTGCCCTGCTGACTGTGGATCACCTCACCAAGGCTGCATTGGTAACTTACTTGAGAGTGGCTGATTCTGATAAAGACCAAACACCTGAGTGGTTTATAATTAATGTACCCAATTAACAAGGAGGGTAGAGAACAATGAGCTTCACTTGCACCTAAATGTGCTTCTACAATCTGCCCTGGATTTTACCTCCTTTCACTGTCTTTTGGCCTTCCCGGGGCAGCTTTAATCTGTTTTAGTGAGAAACTCCTACTTTCCCCCTTATGATCCACTTCAATCCACTTCATTCTCTTTGTGGTTTGAATGTGGGGTGTTCAGGCCTTTCCCTTGTGCTCTGCATATTCTTGTCTGAGGCCTCTGGGTTGCCCAGTGCAGTACAAATTGCTGCTGTCAGGCAAAGTAGGTGCTTTTGCAGATATTTTTAAAGGGAAATAATTTCTTACCAGCTGATGAAATAGAATAGATGGTGCTTTTGTAGTCTTAACAAGCTGAGGATGAAGGAGGGGAAGAAAAAGAAGGTGAGAGAGAAATGATCCAGGTGGGGAGTGAAGAGGTGGAAATTAAAGGTGTTTACTTATAGGAAAAGGGGCTGGTGCTTGCAAGGCAAAGACTCCCAGTTGCTCAGAAAACAGGAGTATGGTCTTGAAATGTTACAGCTGAGGGAATCTGAGGAGCAACTGCTGCTGAAAAGCCTGTTCCTGCTCTTTTATTCCTCACCAGTGCCACATTTGGCATTTGCCTGACCCCAGAAGGAATCCAAGGAATTACACTGGCGAGAAGTTACCAGGAAGAAGAAAGACTTTATGTTGGCTTAGCTTGTGTAGAGGGACTAGGCAAACCCCAGGAGTGCTGTATGGTGGGCAGTGAGACTACAGGGAGGGGAAAGCAATTCCCATGGGATTGCCTGGAACAAGCAGCCCAGAGAGGCTGTGGATCTCCTTCCCCGGAGGTATTCAAAGCCCACCTGGACACAGCCCTGTGTAATGTGCTCAGAGGACCCTGCTTGAGCAGGGAGGTTGGATAAAGATGACACCCAGTGGTCCCTTGCAACCCAAACCACTCTGGGATTCTGTGTCCTGGAGCTGCAGCTGAAGCCCTCAGCTGCTGGATGCAGCTGGGCTGAGCAGCTTTTCATGGAGTGCCAGACAAGAACACTCTCCTGTGAGAGGTTCAAATGATTAGTCTGCAATTGCTCCCTAAGGCTGGGACTGGGATAAACCTTTCAGGCAGTCCTGGAGTTGGAGAAGCTGTGTAATTAAGTTGTGTCTGCAGGAGGGGGGCTGTGTTTGGATAATGAATGGGCAGGTGTGCTGCTGCTCCCAGTGTTTCAGCATTTTCCAGGATTCACTGAGGTGAGGCTGGGCTGCCTCTGAAGGGCTGAAACAATAAATGGTAGAAACAATCTGCTTACAACCTGGTGACAGTGGAGGGTGCACCCTCTTCAGGTTACAGAGTGTTTTTGGGAGCAGTGGGCAGTTGTCATTATTAATGACTGTGTCTTAATTTAATCAGGGCCATCCTGTAATGCAAGACAGATAGACAAGACCAGGAATGTCTGACACATGAATTCTTAATTCTGTCCCTGCATTATGAAACATGCAGAGCAAGAATTACATCCTTTTGTAAAACACTAAGCCTACCTTCAGCTCTTAAATAGATGTTTAGTCTTCTCTTGCCAAAGTTATTCAAAGCTGCCTTAGGCATATTTGGATCAGGCAGGGAGGAAATAAAGCCACTGCTTCTGCAATCTTAAAATGAGATTTGAAAGATGTGGGGTTTATCATTATTGCCTTTTATTTTTCCAGTGTATTAGAATCCCAGAGTTCCCTGCAGCAAGAGAAAACTTCCAGCAAAATCTTCTCAGCAGCAGTTTTTGCTTCGGGCTGAGGAGTCAATCAAAGTTGAGGTAAGAATTTGAAACCCCACACATCCGAGCCGGCCTCACCTTCCAAGCCTGTGGCAGCTTGGAGCTGTAACTGTATGGAAAATAGGGATCAGCAGCTGAGTGCTGTGCTCTGGCTTGGCTCCCCAGGGCGGGATGTCAGAGCTGAGCGACGAGGCCAGCGAGTCGGAGCTGCTGAGCCGCAGCCTCTCCATGTGGCACGGGGTCGGGCACGTGCCCTGCCGGGAGGAGCTGGACGTGCCTCTGGACCTGCACACGGCCTCCTCCGTGGGGCAGTACGAGGTGGTGCAGGAGTGCATCCAGAGGTGAGAGGGGCCGGGCAGGGCTGGGTGCCACCTGCTGCAGGTGTGGTTGTCACCAGTGCCACGCTGGTCGGGGCACAGGGACACATCACTGGGACTCCCAAAGGGTTCTTGGCACAAAGTTTACTGGGGCAAATCTGCTGATAAAAATTACCTCCCTAGTGTTTCAGTGGGAGGTATGTCCCCCCCCATGGTGTCAGGGTGGAATGAGGTGGTGTTTAAGGTCCCTTCTACCCCAAACCATTCTGTGATTCTGCAATCTAGGGGAGGTTGTGCTGGAGCTGGTAGAAATTCCCATGCAGGCTTCAGTGCTAGGTGATAACGAGAGGCTGCAGAAGCCAGCTGTGGCTCACAGCTCCAGCACAGTAGTTCATGTGACTTCTTTCCTCTGTTCCTTAGTGGAGACCTGGATTTGAATCAGAGGAACTGTGGGGGCTGGACCCCACTCATGTACGCTTCCTACATCGGCCACGACAACATCGTGCACCTGCTGCTGGAAGCGGGCGTGAATGTGAACATCCCCACCCCAGAAGGCCAGACTCCCCTCATGCTGGCCTCCAGCTGTGGCAATGAGAGTGTTGCTTACTTCCTTCTACAGGTGTGTGTCCCATAAAAAACAGGTAAAGCCACAGCACGTGGTTTAAATGCTCAGGATGGGATTATCCACAAGTTGCCACTTTGTGTTCTGTTGGGAGTTCCGCTTTGTGGTGGGATTTAATTTAAACTCCTGGTGTCCCAGCATAAAGGGGCAGTGGCTGAGAGCCTGAGCAGAGCAGATGCAGTAGGGAATATTGTCTGTTCTCTTGCAGCAAGGGGCAGAGCTGGAGATGAAGGACATCCATGGCTGGACCGCCTTGTTCCACTGCACCAGCGCCGGGCACCAGCAGATGGTCAAGTTCTTACTGGAGAATGGGGCAAATGCCAACTGCAAGTAAGGAGGAATCTCTCATTTCATTGTCATTTGCCATTCAGTATGAAAGCAACAGGTGGAAGATGAACACACTCCAACAGACACCTGCTTTTGTCTTCCCCCTGTACCGTAGGATGTGTGGCACAGCTAATACAGGGACAGGTAAACCTGCAAACTGAATTGAAGTCTGCCCATGCTGTCACTGTTTATTAAACTGAGATCAAGGGAAATTAGATTTACTGCTTGTTTAATTATCAGCTAAACACTGACACCTTCTGAACTCAAGTGCACTTCATAAGTCTTTCTATTGATTATTTTATATACTCAGAGTTCAGGTTGTTTTTTCAAGTGTGCCCTGCATTCCCATGCCTTGGGGACCACCACACATTTGTGCACATGGAATTGCCTGAGGGCAACAAGAGGTTCTTGCTTTATTAGCTCCTGCAAAACTGAATTAGGCTCTTAAAGGCAGCTGGAAGAGTAATCTGTTGCTGTGCAGCCAATTTAGGAACACTGAATCTCTACAGGGAATTCTACAACAAGACAGCCAGTACATCATGGAGTCTGTGATAAGCAAAGGTTGAGGGTAGAAATGCTCTGTTAGGGAATGGCAAAACTGCAGCACAGTTCAGCTGTGGTTATAGCAGTCCATGTGTGTGTTCTCTCCCCAGGGAGCCAGTGTATGGATACACACCTCTGATGGAAGCAGCTGCTTCTGGCCACGAGATAATTGTTCAGTACCTTCTCAATCATGTAAGTGCCTTGACAGTTCTCTGTTTAGCTGAAAGTCTCTGGTTCCAGCCCTCAGAGGAGCTACCACAAATTTGACACCATGCTTTTTTTGACAGTGTTATGTTTGATCCTTGATGACAGTCACTTCTGAAGTCCCAGACTTTCAGGACTGTTTTCAAAGTATCTGCTTTCTGCAGGCTGGTACCATGATTTTACACTGGCCTTGCAGGAATAGGAGTGAGGTCTGACTGTCCAGATTTAACTGAATAATGGCTGAATTAGAAAACAACTGAAGCTGTAATTTTTCTGTTGTGTTTACAGGCTTGCATGCTCAGGCTAGTGGGCATCTGCCTCCAAAAGCTGATGAGCATGCAGGGCTCTTACACAGTTTGGTTTTAATCCCATTTGACTAGTCCAGCTTACTGCCAGAAGGAGGCAGCAATACAAAACAAACCAGCTCAAACAAACCAGTTCCTGGTGGCAATGCACAGGAGCCCTGGGCTGCTATTTGGCATTCAGGAATTGGAGAGACTGGAGATAACTAGAAAGGCATTCAGGGTATTAGTGCTGCTTGAACTGTCTAAGATGAGCCTGTATTGCTGATGGAGGAGCTAAGACAATTTTGAGGGGTTTCTTTAATATACATATATATTTTTTTACACTGCCCTCTGCCACGTGCACTTAAACAGGTGTTTTTTCTGCAGGGAGTGAAGGCAGATGTCAGAGATAACACTGGAGCCACAGCACGGACCCTGGCCATGAAGTATGGCCACACCAAGATTGTGGGGCTGATAGATTTGCATGCAGCCCCCGTGCCCAAGGTCTTCTGCAGAGGTCCAGGTAACAGATGGTTTGACCTTGTTCATTTTAAGATGGAACCTGAAGTGAGGTGTTTGATAGTTTGAAAGTATGTTATACTGTGTAGATGGGGTGGTGCTACCTGGTCTATCCTGGAAATTCCAGCATTTCTGAGGATGGAAGAGGCATGAATCCAACAAGTCTTGTCTGCTGGCCCCTTTCTGACCTAGGTTAGCTGTTTCACCCTCACTCCTTAACATTTCCCTTTTTCCTTCTGCTCCACTTATAGGACCAGTAGCAAGCAAGCAGGCAAATTACTTCCTGTGCTGCTAACAACCTGTGTTTGAACTACAGGCAACTATGAGGAGCTGAGTTCTTCAGATGAATCGTGTTCTGCTCCCCAGAGACAGAGACCTGCTCGTAGGACCAAGGGTCCCAGCATCCATGAGGGGCCCCAGGCCTTGGCCAAGATCACAGCAATTGGGATTGGGGGAAGGAAGCAGTCATGCTATGGTGAGGAGAGTTGGGAGCCTGAGGGATAGTCTCCTGAGACCTCAAATGCACTGCAGCTGTTCCTGCTATCCATTTTTGTTTGGGATTCATGTGTGGTTCGTACAGAACAAACACAGCTTTGTATGAAGGTGTTCACTATCCAGTGTCTGGGTTAGAAAGAAAACCCCCTGAACACTTTTGTCAAGGCTGGATATTGATGAGTGGGATACTTTTCTGCTCTCACCTCAGTTACTGCTCCCCTGACTCTTGAGAACAGTTCAGAACTTTTTGAGGCTGGCTCAAAAGTTTGAGAGCCTTTCTGAAGGTGATGACAGGGAGGTGCTCACGGTGGCCAAGAAATGATTGATCATGAGAGTGAACTTCTGAGTTTTGCTTTTCCTGATGCTTGAAATGCTTCTAAAAATGAAATTGCAAAGACCTTTGCAATAGACTGAGAGAAAGATGATCCCAGTTCAGACATCCTGGATGCAGTGCTAGGAGGTTTGTTTTACTGTCTATCATAGGTATTTCTCAGACTGGTTGCCTGGAATAACCAGGATTATGGACTTGAAAGCATGTTCAAAGCTCAGTTCATTATCTTGAACACAAGTCTGTGTTATCCTCCAGGCTGTATTGGAATGATACTGTCAGCTTCTTAAATGCCAGGGGGATGTTCCTGGTGTTTTAGCACAGCTGCAGGAGGGTTGGTTCTGCAGGGTGTGCAGGGCTGCTCTCCTAAGTAGCTGTTTCTCCCCTTTCACAATTTGGGTATAAAGAGGACAGGGAGTGCTGGAAGCTGCTGTTTAAGGTACATCTCTGGTATGAGATGTTTTCTCTGACTTTCTTTCAATGTAAGCATGTAAATGAAGTACATGTGCTGTGGGGTCATGTGAGGGAACTGCAGGAACCTGCATTTTTCAGGTGCTCTCTGTGCTTTTTAGAATGAAACTTGTCAGTTGCGAGCACAGTCTCTCATTTTGGTAATTTTCAGATCCAGAAGTGGTTACATTTTCTGCAGGAGCCTCCCTGATTAACTTGCATCCTGATCTCTGTTCTCCCTTCCTGTTGCACACAGAGCAGGTGCCCCCTCAGGGCTACGTCACCTTCAGCAACGATGGCAGCAGTGAGTCAGGTGTCATCCGGAACAGGGACGTCACCTCCCCGATCAACGAGCTGGATGTGGAGAGCAGCAGCAGCAGGGGTGAGTCACTGTCTCAGAAATGTGCTTGCAGTGCACACCTGGCTGTGAGTCCTGGCCTTGACTTCCTTTCCCACTAAGATGCTGAGATTGGAATGTCTCTCCTGAGGGAAGGCTGGGATGGTTTAGCTACAGAAGATAAGGCTCAGTGTGGTAATTTCATCAATTTGTATAAATAATCTGAAGGAGGGTGGGAAGAAGACAGAGCATGGCTGTTTCCAGAAGTGTCTCTGGTGGCAAATAGACTTGGGGAAAGATGAGTGCTGGGGATCAGATGTGGAATCTCTGCCTCAGGGTCATCTTGTATCCTGAGTGCTGCACATGAAGCCTTGCTCTGGATCTCCCCTTCCTTTACACCTCCAGGACGTTTTGCTGGTAATTGTGTAACAAAACCAAAATGTAAGGAAGTTGTGCTTCAACTTTTTTTTCCTGTTCCTTTCCAGAGGATAGTGCTTTGTCCAGCAACAGCTTGGGAACCATCAGGAGCAGCAGCAGCAGCAGTGAATGCCTAATCAGAATCCCAGGAGTCAGCAGTGAAGGCTCCTTGGAAAGCAATGAGGTGGATTTTCCTTTCTCTGCCTTCAGCTTGGGCAGTGCTTTCACCCTTGGGTGACTCTACTCCCATATGAGCCTGTAGGACCAGGCTGGGTGAGGAAAGGCTGTTCCAGGACAGGAAAACCAAGGAAGGGAAAGAGGTTGGAGGTTACTCACAGCTCATGTGGGTCAAGGCAGCTCTAGGGCTGCAGTACAAAAGGGCCTTTAGGTCTTGGAGGAGTCTGCACTTGTTTGCCCCCTGATCCTGACATGTCTGCACAATCACCTTTTCCATTCTGTGGGTGTTTCTTTTCTTTTCCAGGACTCTGACCACGCCAGCAGCCCCCCGAGTCGGAAACAAGCCAAGAGCTTTAAGGGCAAGACACGCTACAGCAACAGTGACAGCCAGTGGAGCCACTGCCTGGGGAAGGCTGGGGGCTGCAGCCAGCACCTGGTCCTTCCTGAGCTCCCAGCCTACACAGGGCCCCAGGTAACCCCAGACTTGTCCTGCAGGCTCTGTCACTGTACCAGGAATGGGAGGCTTTTGCAAGGTCACCAAAACACCGTGGAAACCTCTACCCAAACTTAAATGCTTGTGAAACAGCAATTTCTTGTAGAGGAGCTGTTTGCTGAGATGTTGCTGTTGCTTGGAGGGGTTTCCTTCAGGCCTGTGGGTGGGCTGGGGTAGCTGATTCTGTGTCATTCTGCTCTGCACTTGTTAGAGGAGGCCATGGCTGCAGCAGAGGCCAGTCCTGGTATGTGACTGTGGAGAAGGGCAGGGAACCACGGGAAGTTATGGTTGCTGCTGGAACCCAGAAGGGTGTTACAACAGCCTGAGGAAGCAGATATTTATGGTTAGGAGGAATGGTGATGCTTTTGTTGTGAGGCTGTAAATAAGTTTACTTTGTCTGGGCTGCAGGACCTGGCAACATTCCTTGAGGAGATTGGGTGCCTGAAGTACCTGCAGGTGTTTGAGGAGCAAGATGTGGACCTCAGGATCTTCCTGACCCTCACAGAGAGTGACCTGAAGGAAATAGGCATCACGTGAGTGTCTGTCCTGTCCTTCCCACCTTTCCCCTACAAACCACGTCCAACCTGGTCAGGAGGGTTTAGCTGGGGAGTGCTGCTCTCTTCTGGCTGCCTCCCACACAACTTGACATCCCCATGTCCTCGGCTGTAACACGCTCCTGCTTCTGGAGGTACCTTGGAGAGACCAGGACACTGCAGAGGTCCTTGTGGCATCCTGTTGGGCTCAGGGACAGGTGCAGGGCGTGACCCCTGTTGGTTCCATCCCCCCAGGCTGTTTGGCCCCAAGAGGAAGATGACCTCGGCCATCGCGCGCTGGCACAGCAGCGCCCGCCCGCCCAGCGACGCACTGGAGTTGGCCTACGCCGATCGGCTGGAGGCAGAGATGCAGGAATTGGCCATCCAGCTGCACAAGGTGAGGCTGCTGTGAGCTCCTCAGGGCCCCACACCCTGCAGGAAGTGATCAGTGCTGTGGTTTTGTTGTGCCTGTGTTGGTTTTCCTTCACCTCAAGTCACGACTTGTAGTGGACACGCTTGGCGTCAAGTACACCACAAATACAGCTTACCCACCCCTCATCCTTTGTGCTCCTTTGTGTCTGTTTCCCATCCTGCTAAGAACTACAGGAGCCAGGGGCAGGAATCAAATCCCTACTCTTCCCCAGTAGTGTCATTTTTATGGTGAAGTTGTGCGGCCGTCAGTGAACAGACTTGTGTTGGTTTGGGAACTTTGACGTTGGACTCATGAGTGACGTTGGACTCATGAGTAACTTTGTAAACAGAGAGGAAGGAGGAATTGTAACTGTGGGGCTGGGCTTAGTGCAGAGAGAACCTGTACTCAGTGTACAAGCTTCATCCAGCTTCCTTTCCCACTGGAAAGGAACATTCTGGCTGCCTAAGGCATTAAAATTGCAGGGACTTGAGAGCTGTTCAGTGCTCCCAGCCTGATCCCCAGTGTGCTCTGCTGCAGAGGTGTGAAGAGGTGCAGGTGATGAAGGGCCAGGTGTGCCAGGAGCAGAAGCTGCGTGCAGTGGCTGAGAGCTGTTTGATGGAGCGGGATGAGACCTGGAATGCCATCCAGTGCCAGCTCAGAGAGGCTCAGGCCATCACCAAGGATGCCGGAGTCCTGCTGGATCAGATCAAGTAAGTCGTTCCCACTGAGACTGCTGGGAAATGGGATTGGGGGTCATATTGGCAGCCTTACAGGTGATGCTCAGGGTAAGGCAGGAGAGCTCACCTAGCACCTCAACACATTTGGATCCTGCCTGACTTTCCCTAGTGGAAAGCCACAGCCATGGGAGCACATGTGACGCTTTGGTCAGATGCATGAGCTGGAAGTGGCCTTTTTGGGAGTGCTGAGTCCTCCTCTTTCAACTAGAAGCACCCAAAAGGCTGAGGCTGTTCTTACCCAGAGTAAAACTTGTGATCAGGTGAATACAGAAAGGAGTTTTTAACCCATACCCTGTCAAAGGATGTGCAGTGACTCGCAAGTGAAGAATACTTTCCTTGCAACTCTCTGACAGCTGGCAGAATAATCTGAATAACCTCCTGACACTCCTTTTACTGCCTTTGTGGTGCTTTTCTCTGTGCCCCAGTTGGACTCCTGTCATGGGCCTTGTTCTTTCCATTGATACAACAGGGACATCCCTGAAAGTGGCATAAATCCTGCTGCTTGTGGATCCTAGCCCAAGGGAGTGGTGTGTGCTGGCTTCCAAGCCAGGGTGAGCTGAAGCTGGATCCAGAAGCTCAGCAGAGCAATATTTCCACTGCAAGGGGCAGAGCCTGGCTTTTCCCGCTGGCTGAGGAGCTGAGGCTGCTGTAGAGGGGCCCTGCCATGCTCTGAACATACACTGCTTGAATTGGTGGGATGGTGATGACAGCCTGAGAACCTGGATGCCCCTCATGCCTGTCCTGAGGTCGTTCCTTTTGCCCACTAGAAACCTTGGATTGGGCCTGATTCTCACACAGACCAGACACAGCCCCTGGCTTGGGCTTCCTGCTGCTCACCCCCGCCCCTCCTTGTCTTGTCCCCCCACAGCTCCTCTGTGCACGGGGCAGAGCTGGCTGTGGCTGCAGATGGGGAGCAGTGGCTGGGAGCTGAGCAGTGCCAGCGCCCCAGGCTCGGGCTGAGGCACCACTTCCTGTTCCCGGGAAGCAGCAAGGAGCAGGCTGTACCCAGGGCCTTAGAGGCGCTGCCCGGGCACCCCATGCAGGTACTGCGGGCTGTAGGAGTGTGCAGCGTCACTCCCGGCGTGGCCCTGGGCCCTGCTGATGGCTTTGGTGTGGTTTGGCAGGAGCTGCCAGGCAGAGCTGTCGTCCCGGCTGGCCCCGGAGCGGGCGGGCGAGGGAGCGCCGGACACGCGGGAGCAGCGCGGCACCGGGGAGAGCCGGCGGCCCGGGGAGCGCCCAGGTGAGCCCGGGGCAAACCCCCTGCTTGTCTTTCCTGGCTGAAAGTCAGACAGTTGGGAATGGATGAGCAGCCAGACTCTTGGAGTGAGTTTCATTCTTGCTCAGGAGAAGCATTTAAAGCTCTCAGGGCATTTGGAGTGGAACTTGCAGAGTTTCTCAGCACATTTTGGGGTCTGGCAGGTGTTTGTGGCTAAAAATGCAGAGCTGTAGCACAGGCCTCAGTGACAGCCCTGTTTCAGGGACCTGTGGCTGCACCTCAGGTTTGTTTGTGTGCACTGGAGCAGGGTCTGAACCAGGAGATGTGGTTGGTTCCCTAACCCAGTTTGGGGGATTTTGCTGTTGGATCCACGGGACAAACCTCTAGGTTTGACCTAGCAGCTCCTTATCCCAAGGAGCTGGTAAATGATCCTTGGAAGTGCTCAAGGCCAGGTTGAAGGGAACTTAGAGCACCCTGGTCTAGTGAAAGGTGTCCCTATCCATGGCAGGGGGTGGAATGGGATGGCTTTAAGGTTCCTTCCAAACCATTCCATGATTGTGATTCTCTGATCTTGCTGCCTGTGACATGTTCCTAGTGACCTGTTCTTTGCTGCCTGTGTATTAGAAGTGAGACAAATAGAGATCCTGTTGATTTCTGTCCACTACACTTAATCCCTTTGAGATTCTCCAAATAAACAACCCAGCCAGTCTATAAATGTACATTCCTAAGTGGTAGAATTGCCAGAAAACTCCTCAGTTTGGCACAGGCAGCTCCAGCTCTCCTGTGTGATTCAGAACCCCTAACTGGAATCCCTTTGGCCGGGGATGCTTCCCAGCAGCACCAGCCCCTTGTGTGCTCTGTCCCAGAGAGCTGCAGATGGATTAACTGTGTCCCTGTCCTTGCAGTGCTGGAAGGGTGGCCACCTTCCCTGAAGTCCCTGAGCTTGCCTGAGCTGTCAGCTGTGCTGGAGGAATGTGTGGGAGAGATGGGTAAGGTGGGAAGGACTCTGGGCATGTGGAGGGACTGTTGTGCTGGGGCAGGCATGGCTGGGTGGGGTTTGGTGGTTTGGAGTGGTGGTTGGGAGACACCCCACAATCCCTGCTCGTTCAGGGAAGTCTCCAGGCTCTGGAGCTGGTGCTGTTCTTGCTGCAGATCTTAGGCTCTGCATCATCCCCTGGTGACAGGTCCAGTCTTGCAGGGGGTGGTGGGGGAGTGGTCCCTGCATCTCCTGCTCAGTGGTGCGAGCTGCTGGGGAAGTGGTTCCCTAATCCTGTGTCCTGTTCTCCTGGTGACAGGAAATTGTCCCAGCAACTTGCAGGGACAAGTGTGCACCTCAGTAGCAGTAGAGACACCCCTGTTTTCAGAGCAGGAAGGCAGCACAGCAGTAGCTGAGTGCAGCCTGTTCTTTCCTGCTTCCTAATGCTGCTTTTTCCCTTTGGTTTGTCCTCAGGAAAAGCTCTGCAGACTGTGACTCAAAACCTCCACAGGCTCCAAGCCCTGGGGCAGAGCGGGCAGAGCTGGCCAAAGCCATAACCAAGCCAGGAGGGTGAGTGGGAACAACTGCCCTGCCCAGTCCCAGGCTGTGGCACTGAGGGGACACCACCCCTCACTGCCAGTCCCAGGCTGTGGCACTGAGGGGACACCACCCCTCACTGCCATGTGCCCAGAGCTCACTCGGAGCCCACACACCGGGGCTGGGCTCTGACTCGTCCTTGTGTGCCCTCTGGTTGGTTCTCCCTTTGGCAAATCTGTAGCCCCCTTGTCCCTTTGTCCCACCAGAGGGTGACTGTCCCCTTTCTCCTGGTGGCTGCAGGAATACTGACGTCGGGTGACTGTTCCACCCGGAAGCTGAGTGTGCCTGGGAGAGGGAGCACGGGGGCCGTGCCGGCAGCACCGCGGCTGTGCCGAGGGCCACCGCAGCTGGCAGGGCACGGAGGAGGCTGCGGCCACCAGAGAACACGGCTGGGAGGATGAGGGACAGCAGAGGACAACAACCAGCAGCTCTTGGGACCTGAATCAAGGCTCCCAGGATCTTTGTTTGAAAGGTTTGGAGGAGAAGCTCCAAGCCTGGAAGTTTTATCTGCCTTAAGCTTCCTGCAGCCCTTGTTGGTCAGGTCTGGGTGGTGGTAGAAAGGTGACAGTTGCACCAAGCAATCAATTCATTATCCTTTTCTGCATCCCAAGCTCCCCAGGGCCTCTGAAACGTGTCCCTGGCTCCTCCTGTGCCATGGGGATTGGCCCAGAGAATGGATCTGAGGCCGTAAAAAAGGCAGTTTGTTGTGAAGGGAGTGGAGTTTGTGATGTTTGGCTCTTTGAGCTGCAGTGGAGCTCAAAGTGCAGCCCTGTTCCTAGTTGGAATGTCTGCTCTACTGCCACCCCAGACCTGGGCTTCAAAGCCTGTTCCCCCAACCAGCCCACTCTGGTTCACTTTGGGTTCTTGCTGTCCTCAGGGGCTGGGTGTGATCACGGTGGTGGTTTAGGAATGGCATTCACTGAAACACTCCCAACTCACCCACTCCACCTCCTCCCCTCCCCTGGGGTGGGATGGAGAGGAGAGCTGGAGGCACAAAAGGTGAAGATCACTGGTAGAAATAAAAGCATTTTACTGGAAACAGCAATGAGATAAGGAATAGTAACAGCAGCAACAGTAATAGCAGAAGTGTACAGGAGAGGTCCTGGTCCTGCAAAAATGAACCCTGTCCCAGCCAGAACCAGGACATCACCATTACTCCATCCCCAAGAACTTGGCTTTGTGGTCAGTGCTTTATGGCAGAGGTCATTGACAGATGTTCCCCTGGGAAGACAGGAGAGAGAGAAGAAAGAGCTGGGACTGTTGAGCTTCCCGTGCCTCTGGCAAGCAGGGGAATGCCAAGGCAGCAGAGCAGGATCAGGGATAGCTCTGTGCCCCATGGGAGGTGGGCAAAGGAACCACAGCCCAGATGGAGCTCTGGTGCCAGGCCTTGCTCCTCAGCACTGCCTGGCTTTGATGTGCAGGCTTTAGTGCTGGGAAATAGTTCTGCCAGGGCATTTTTGGGTGGGCAGTGCCAAGGACAGGCAGTGCAGGAAGAGGCTGCCCTGTCCCTGGGATTGGGTGCCAGGGACCTTGGTGTAGAGTGGTGTCCAGTGACTCTGTGTTCCCATTTATTCCTGAATGCTGTAAGGAAGAAAAGCACAACAATCAAAATCTGAGGTCTATGAGTGATGGCCTTGATGAATCAGGACAAGTCCCTTTGGGAAGAGGATGGAACTGCATGTTCCTTCTGGTTTTTGGACCTTGGGCACAGATCCCAAATACAAAAACCCATCCAGCTCCATCTTTTCAGCTGCTCACCCCTTCTGATGAGCTGCCTGAGTCCCTTTAGGCAGGGGTGACAACTGGTCTGCCTGTGGTGTCTGTGCTTCCTGGGGCCAGCCCCTGCCCATGGTCACCTCCCCCCCTCAGCACAGGGCACTGTTTTTTCACCTTGAGCAAATGCCATGGAGCACGTGGGCACCCAGTGCCAGCTGCAGGATGAGGCTGCAGGAAATTCACTCTGAAGAGTTTGGATGAGGTGGAGGGAATTGTCCTCATGCAGCACCCCTGGAAACTCCTCAACAGGGCTGAGGCTGTGCTGGGAAGTGTTCAGGGCTTTGTCCCTCATTCCCTGTCACTGGAGGAAGGGTGGGGCATGCCAAGGTCTCTCCCTAGCCTTGGTGCTGCCTCTGGCTGCAGTATTAGGGGGTTGTTAGTGCTGTTTCCCTTGACTTTAAGGCAACCCCCCCCAAAAAAACTCCTAAGGGAAAGAGCCTGGGGGCACCTGGAGAGCAAAGGAAGCCCTGGCTCAGCAGTGCCCTGTGCAGAACAGTGGCTGGAAGGTGACTACAGGGATTTGGGGCTGGCTTTGCCAAGTCTGAGGCTGGAATAAAGGGGGGTTGGGGGACTAACATGATCTATCCAATAGATTAGAATCCCTGGGAAAAGGGGGGAGATGGGGCAGAGTGTGTGTGAAGGAAAAAGGCCCCAAACAGGTGCTGCAGGAGCCCAGGTGTAAAGGCTTCAAGGGGTGTGAGAGCTCCCTGGGGCCAGCAGGGAGGGGATCTACAACAGAGTATCCCTGAGGAGGCAATTCCTGAACAGCAGGAGGTGAAGCAGCATTCCTTGCAGCCAGGGGGGCTGTGCAGGCTGCAGGAGTCTGGGGCTACCCTAAGGTGAGCTGTCTGAGGAACAATAACATTTGCTGATTTGGATAAATGAATAAAAGCTGAGAAGCCTGTGTGTGGTGTGTGGGTATCTCTGGAGGGAGCTGGGGACTCATGAAGAAGTTCCCTGATTTATTATTGCAGGGCAATCAGGAATGCACAAAGGGCTTTCCAGCCTACTGTGCCACGAGGTTGCAGGCTCAGGGGCTTGGGAGTGTGATCCCAGCACGGCCTGGTGGGTGATGTGGGGATCCAGTGGAGCTGCTGGAGTGAGGCCAGAGGAGGACATGGAGATACTCCACTCCCAGGGCTGGAGCCAGGCTCAGAGAGCTGGCTCCTCTGTTCACCTGGAGAAGAGAAGGCTCCAGGGACACCTCAGAGCCCCTGCCAGTGCCCAAAGGGGCTCCAGGAGAGCTGGAGAGGGACTGGGGACAAGGGATGGAGGGACAGGACACAGGGAATGGCTTCCCACTGGCAGAGGGCAGGGTTAGATGGGATATGGGGAAGGAATTGTTCCCTGTGAGGGTGGGCAGGCCCTGGCACAGGGTGCCCAGAGCAGCTGTGGCTGGCCCTGGATCCCTGGCAGTGCCCAAGGCCAGGTTGGACACTGGGGCTGGAGCAGCCTGGGACAGTGGAAGGTGTCCCTGCCATGGCAGGGGCTGGGATGGGATGGGCTTTAAGGTTCTTTCCATTCCAGTCCAGTCTGAGATTCAGCCCTTTCCCTCCACTGGAGCAGACAGAAGCAGCAGGCTCTGCGTGTTGAAAAATAAATATTTATTTACATCTGAAAAGAGAGTTAATGTGTAAAATGGTCTCATGGGGGTTCCATCGATCCAGCACCGTTCCTGTGTGACTCCAGCCTGGTGCAGCCTCTTTGCTTTGTGTGCTCGAGGCAGCTCCTCCATGAGGCACTGGGAGAGGCTCCCCCAGCCCGTCGGGGAAGGGGCACGACCTGGAGAACCTCCTGTGCCCTGTCCATGGGCATCTCCTGGAGCATCCCAGCTGCTTCCTCCGGCCTGGAGGGGATTGGTGCATTGCAAAGGAAGGCATGGGTGGGAACGAGCTCTGGCAGCGTGTCTGTGCTGCTCCTGCGGGTCAGAGCGCGGGGCTGGGTGCTGGGGGTGTCTCCAGCTGCTCTGGGCTCTGGCAGGGGGGCACAGGAGCAGGAGCAGGGGCAGTCCTGCTCAAACCACACCACCTCGGCTGCTTCCCTTGCTGCTGGGCTTCCTGGGATCCCCAGGCTGCTTGGCCAGGGTGGGATGATGCTTTGGCACCCCACTGGAAAGCAAACTCCCAGGATTTTAGCCTTTGGCCAACAAAATGGTTCCTGAGCTCCTGCCAGGCCTGGAAATCCAGCTTTCCCTCCACACAGCAGGAGGAGGCTGGGCTGGATGCTGAACCTGGGATGGGGGAGGTTGGGCTCTGCCCCAGTAAGTTGCTGCTCTCAAATCCTTCACTCCCAAATGGTTTTGAGGCTCCATCCTCGGCTCTGCCCATGGCAGGGGGCACCAGGGGGTTTGTGCAGCTGGACAGCAGCAAGGAGGGGATGGGTGCTGCTGTGGTGTGTTGGTGGTGAGGGTGGTGAGGAGGGCAGGAGCAGCCCCTCGCTGTGCAGAGCTTTACAGGGTGGCTGTGGATGTGTGGGAGCTGTCAGGGTGCTGGTGAGATGGTCCTGGGCTAGGACACGGGAGGACAGGGAAGCCCTGGTGTGGTGAGGCCCAGGGTGCAGGGTTTGGGCAGCATCTCCCATTGCCACTGCTGAGGATCAGGCTCCCCCTGGCCGCTGCAATCCCACAGGTGCCCAGGAGGGTGGGGGGGTCCCGGGGGGTCCCTGTGTAGGAGGTGTCCTGGGGGAGGCTGCCAGGTTCTGCTGGTGCCCGGTGAGGCCCTGCTGAGGGGACAGTGATGCCTGGCAAGAGCCAGGGGTGCCACCTCCCACTCGGGTCACAGCAGGGATGTCTCTTCCAGCAGCTCCAGTGTGGCACAGCCACACACCAGTCCCAGCCTGGCCATCCCAGGTGGGCACTGCCCAGCACAGCTTCCTGCAGCCTCCTGCCCTCCAGCCAGGCCCCGTGGCCATTGTGCCCAGCAGCCCCTCTACCCTGGCTGGTCATCACCTCACTGGGCACAGCAGAGCACTGGGGGGTCGAGCTTCCAGAGCTGCCACTTCTTCTTCATCTCGGACTTCACCTGCCATGGAGGGGAGGGAGCAGGGGCTTATCTGTGGCTGTGCCCTCCCTGCAGGCACAGGGTGGGGTGGGGAGGCCAGGCAGGAGGTGCCGTGGCAGGGACAGGGACAGGGACAGGGACGTTACCTCCTTGTTGGCAAAGCAGTACAGCACAGCCACCAGGAAGCCCTGCAGGGAGAGCCAGGAGTGAGCCCCCCCGCTGTCCCTCTCATGGGGCTGGGATGGGCTTAGGCTCCCCCCAGGCCACTTCTGGGTGTTTTGAGGGCTGGGGTCCCCATGGCACCGCTGCCTCAGAGAGTGTGGGAGGCAGCACCACGCTCTCAAGGGCAGAGGGTGGCAGAGCCGGTGCCGCCCTTCCCATGGAAACACCACAGGCAGAGCAAGCTCAGAGAGGGACCCCCTGATCTTTGCTCCATGGTGTGCCCAGAGCAAGGACTTGTTCCACTCCCACCTCACCTGGAAGGAGTTGAGGAAGAGGGTGAAGAACACCTTGACGTAGCGCAGGATGCCTGTGGTTTGCTCGTCGGTGGCGAAGATGAAAACGACCTCGTGGATGCCGAAGAGAGGGATGAGGGTCAGGGTGGCTTTGGCCAGCCTGAGGGACAGTAAGAGGACAGTAAAACTCCCAGTTAATCCCAGGGCAATCGTTTAAGGATGTGCAAGGTGGAGGAGAGGCGTGGGGAAGGGTAGGGGGTGTGGAGGTGGTGCCATCCCTCTCCCAGCCCACCTCAGCTTGTAGTCGGCGTAGCCCTTCTGGTTTGCCCGGAGCTTGGCCAGGATCACTTTGAGGATCCGCATGAAGATGAGCAGGTTGATCTGGGAGGGGGAGAGAGGGCAGGGGCACACAGAGCCCAGCACCCCCACACTGGCTGTGACACCCACCTAGCAGGACATGGCACCCCCTGTGCTGCCAAGGCTGCTGCTGCCCTTCCTCCCCTCCTGCCATCCCAAAATCCCAGCTACAAAGCAGCAGGGGCCGCCCCCAGCCCCTTTCTCTGGGGTTCAGCACCCCAGCTTCCTTCATGAACCCCCAGAACCAGGGGGTCAGCAAATTGCTGAACCCCCTGTGCATTTGGCTGGTCCTTGCAGGCCAGCTCTCCCTCCTGGCCTCTGCTGGAAGCTTCCCTGGGGATCCCAGCCCTGGGATCCCACCCCCACCCTGCAGGGGTGAGCTGCTGCTATCCAAACAGTCCCGGGGCTGGCAGCTGTTCCCTACCAGGGAGGCGAGCAGGATGGGGATGCGGATGATCCACCAGTACGCCATGTTCTCGTTCAGCGCCCAGCACCTGCCAGGGAGGCACCGAGAGCAGCACCATCACCCTGGGCTGGGAGCAGGATGATCCAAGAGCTTTCCAGCCCCAACCAGGTGGCTCAGGGACCCTCAGCAGCATCCCAGTAGGACCCCCCTCCATCTCTCCATCCATCCATCCATCCATCCATCCATCCATCCATCCATCCATCCATCCATCCATCCATCCATCCATCCATCCATCCCTCCATTCCCACTCACTCTGCGTTCTCCTTCAGGTACTTGGCGGCCATCCAGGGCACCACGAACACCACAGGGGTCCCTGCAAGTCACACAGCAAACCCTGTAAAACCAAGCACCCTCCTGAGCTGAGAAACCACCCCCGTGCTGGGGGGGACACCCCGGGGTGGCAGAGCCCCCAGCCCACACCCTCCTGGGACAGTTGAGACCGTGGTGCCCCCAACACCAGGCACTGTCCCCGTCGCGCGCCCGGGTGGCCCCTACCCCAGCCCAGGTAGAGGTAGAGCCTGTAGTAATTCTTCTCGGAGAACACGGCCCCGATGAGCAGCTTGTAGAGGTAGACAGCTTCCACCAGGAACCAGTAGTGGTTGGCCAGGATGCAGTACTGCATCAGCACCTGCGCTGCGCGGCACCCCAGCGCTGCCTGCCACGGGAGAGGCACCGTGGGGCTGGCTGTGCCCACGGGGCACCTGCAGCTCACCCACAGGCACCAGGCACCCCAGGAGCTCATCCACCGGGGGTAAGGTGCTGCACAGGCACCCCAAGCACTCTGAGAGCTCCTCCATGGGGCTACAGGTGCCCTGAGAGCTCACCCAGAGGCTGCACAGGCACGCCCAGACTTCACCCATCAGCAGCATGGGTGGCACCAAGGGCTCATCCCTCAGGTGCCACACAGGCCCAGAGCTCAGCCAGCAGGTGCACAGTTATCCCAAGAGTTCACCCACTGGGTCATGGGCAGCACCCCAAAAGTGTGTCCACCAGGTGGTTGGGCACCCCAGGACCATGCACAGCTACCCCAAGACCTCATCCATCAGGTGCATGGGCAACACTGGCACCCCAAGAACTCACCCAGCGCGTGTCTGGGGCTGCACGGGCACCCACCCCCCCCACAGCCCTGCCCTGGGCAAGGGTCCCCACGCTGCCACCAGCCCAGCACTTGCCTCGTGGCTCAGCAGAGCCTCCCAGTCAGCCACCTGCACCAGCTCCACGCCCCAGCGCCGCTCCAGCAGCGCGTCCTTCACCATCACCGAGGTCGCCCGCAGCCCGAAGGAGGCGAACAGGTTGGCGTGGATGTAATTCCTGGTGCAGCGCAGATTCCTGCAGGGGCCGGGGTCAGGCGGGGCCGGCACAGCGGGGCGGGAGCAGGGGCAGGGCCGTGTCCTACCTGCAGGCGGTGAGGACGAGCAGGGCGGAGATGAGGGTGAGCAGTGACAGCGAGTACCCCACGGTGTAGAGCACCTTGAAGCTCACCATGAGCCGGCGGGCGCCTTCCTGCAGGTGAGCACAGCGCCACGGAGCCCAGGTGGGTGCATGTCCACCCCTGACCAGGCTGCCCTGGCCATCCCTGGGGTCCCAGCCAGGGTCCCACCTCCTCAGCAGTGACCTCCAGCTCATCCTCGCACTGGGAGTAGTCCCTCCAGGGCTGGCTGCCGTTCACTGTCACCCACTGGCCGTCGGTGCCACACCTGCGGCTCACCAGCCCCTGTTTCACTGCGGACACGAAGCACCAGCACAGTCCCCCAGGCTTCCCCAAGCCCCTCTCCTGTGATGCTGGATCTGCCCCTGCTCAGTGCCCTGTTCCAGGGCAGGCACGGGCAGGGCACGGGCCGGCTCTGCTCTGAGCCCCAGGCGTCCCCTTACCCCAGGTCCACTCACGGGTCCCTCTGCCCCTGTCAGGTGAAGGGAGGGGAACCCTGAGAGCCTCTCCACCCCCCAAACAGCTCAGCCCGGGCTTCCAGCTCCGGGATGGCAGGAGGGCATCCTCACCTTTCTCAAACCAGGGCAGGTAGAAGGGGCAGGAGACGTTGACAGTGGTGCCGGGGCTCCCGTCGGGCCAGCAGGCGTACATGTCAAATGTCCTGTTACAGAACAGCCCTTCCAAGGGCAGGGACAGGAAAAGCCAATGCTCAGGTGCTGGTGGCAGAGGCACATCGAGCCCTGCTATCCCAGCACCTCTGAGGGAGCTGATGCCACTCTGAAATGGGCCCAGGTGCCCCACACCAGCCTCAGCGCCCCAGGACATCCCAGCCCTGGGTATCCCATCTGAGATGTGGAGGTCCTTGGCAGTCCCTTGGCTCACCCTCTGTGGGTGACCAGAGCAGAGGATGCTGGAGGAGGGACAAACCCCAGCCCTGGCTCTGTGTGTGCCCGAGCTGGGCACGGCTGGGTACCTGCCGGGTAGGGCTCGCTCGCCATCCTCCTCAGGCACTCGTCACGGTACCGCAGCCACTCCTCGAAGGTCTTCTCCAGCACCTTGGCCCCGCCGTGCTGCAAGCCCAGAGCTGGGTCAGAGCCTCCAGCGCCTTGACTGCCCCCATGAACTGCTGCCACACCCTGGGGCTGGGCAGGAGCCCAGGACGGAGCCGGGATGGAGCTGCCTCGCAGGGGTCAGAGCCCGGCAGTGCCAACCCCGCTGCCCCCCGGCCCCAGCCCGGCCCTCACCGGCACGGAGGAGAACAGGCACAGCCAGGCAAGTTGGACAAGGCTCCGCAGGGATCCAGCTGCAAGCATGTCCCTCATGGCTGCTCCCAGCCTGACCAGTGCTCCCAGTGCCGGGGTGCGTCTCAGGCTGGGCCGGGGACCCCGATCCTGGGGAGAGGAGGAGGAATGGGGACGGCTCGGCTCTGCCAGCCATCCGCACCCGGTGGAGGCAGAGATGTGCTTCCCAAGCCAGCAGAGGAGAAGATCCTGAGCATGTCCTGGGCTACCACAGCCCCGGGTCACTTCCCTGATGGAGCCAAAACCTCGGGGAGCACCAGGCAGAGCAGCCAGGGTGTAAACGGATCACTCGTCTCGGATGAGCCTGGTTGGCTTCCACCCACCGCTGCCAGCCCCGAGGGGAGCAAACGCCATCGTGACAGCCGTCGTGACAGCCCCAGTGCCACCGCTGCCACCCAGCAGGTGGCTGGCACCCCTGGGTGACCCGAGAAGGGGCTGCAGGGAAAAGAGGCAGCGAGACTTCTCTGGGGTCCCCTGGGCCCCCACCCCCGGCAGGCTGGGACCCCCACACCAGCTGCGCCCCATCACGTCCCGCCCCGATCCTGCTGGCAGAGAGCCCTCCCTGCCCAGCCGGGGGCTCGGGGGGAGGAGCAGCTCAGTCACCCCCGGGGCTCCCGGTCCTCCTGGGGCTCCCCATCGCTCCAGGCTGGACGACCCCAGCCCGGCCCCCCCTTCCAGCATGGACCTCCCGGTTTGTCCCCCACGAGGGTCCCCAGCCGGTCCCGCTCGGTGCCTGCGGGGGTCCCGGGGCTCCGCCGCTTGCTCCGCCCGCTTACCCGGCTCCGCGGGACCGGCAATCCCGATGTCCCGCTATTCCCGGTGTTCCCGGTATTGCCGGTGTTCCCGGCAGCCTCGGCAGTGCCGGTGTTTCTGGCAGCCCCCGTGTTCCCGGTGTTCCCAATGTTCCCGGTATTCCCGCTGTCACGGGCAGCCCCGGCTCCGCGAGGTGAACGCGGCGGTGACCGAGCGGCGTCTGCGGCGGAGCCGCCTCCTGCCAGCGCCGTGCCCCGACGGGAGGGGGTTTTGGGGGGGCTTAGGGGGGAGTTCGGGGCCGGCACCGCCTCCCGGGCCTCCGGACGCCCGGTGGGACTCGGAGGGTCCCGGCGCCGCTGCCCCGCGCCCGTGGAGCTCCCACACGGACCCACGGAGCCCCCCGGCAATCACACAGGGATGGGGGTCCAGCCCAGCCCTGCCGGGGGTCCCTGGTGGAATCACACAGGGACAGGGATGGGGGTCCAGGTCCAGCCCCACTGAGGGTCCCCAGCTGCATCACATGGGGACAGGGATGGGGGTCCAGCCCTCAAACTGTGGGTCACAGGGACCGGACCAAGGATCCAGACTCCATCAGTGTGGCCCAGAGCCCCTGTCCCCCCCATCACACAGCCCCAGGGAAAGTCCTGCACCTCCCAGGCTGGGCGTCCCTCTGGCTGTCCCCTGGCCTGGATGCTGCCAGGTGCTGGCATGGTGACAGCCCCTGTGCAGACAGGGTGGGCTGTGGGGACCACCCTCCCCTGGGGACCAGGAGGCCCTGGGGACAGTACTGGATCCAGCACAGGGACACAGCCTGTGACATCCATGGGTCCCATCATCCAGCCAGGGGAACTTCAAGGGCAGGGACAAGCCATGAGACAAGCCTGGTGGCCCTGCTCATGCTGCCTCCCCACCACAAGTGCTGGCAGTGGGGAGGGAGGGGTCTATGCTAGGGCAGGGCTGGGGACGGTGGTTTTGCCATCAGTGGAGTGGAGAAGATTCCCCTGGGGTCCCCCAAATCACCAGCAGTGAAGCACTTCCAGGCCCCACGTCCCTCCCAGTGCAGCTGTGCTTCCCTGCCCTGCTGCAATGCTGGCGCTGACCCTGCCCTGCAGCAGGGTGGGGTTCATCCCCCAAACCTGGCTGAATGCACCAGAAAACACATTCCTTTTGCAAAAATGAGATGTTTGCCTCAAAGCTGCTGCAGTGGGCTGGGAGCAGGCAGAGGAGTCAGACGGATGAGGAGTCACAGCTGTGGCTCCAGTGATGCGAGCGGTGTCTGGTTATTGCAAGTGACAACGCAGTGGTGGAGCAGCCCAGGGTAAGGATTTGCTGTCTGGGGGGAAAATGAGCCCTCAGGTGCCTCCCCCAACACGAGCCAACACCAGGGTGTTTGCTCATTAACAGATAATGAATTTTGGACAAGAGCCTGGAGGGACAGGACACAGGGAATGGCTTCCCACTGCCAGAAGAAAATATTAGATGGGATATTGGGAAGGAATTGTTCCCTGGGAGGGTGGGGAGGCCCTGGCACAGGGTGCCCAGAGCAGCTGTGGCTGCCCCTGGATCCCTGGCAGTGTCCAAGGCCAGGTTAGACAGGGCTTGGAGCAGCCTGGGACAGTGGAAGGTGTCCCTGTCCATGGCAGGGGTGGCACTGGAGGGACTTTAAGGTCCCTTCACCCCAAACCACTCCATGATTCCATGATAACACGGCCCTGGGGCACTCATGGAGGATGATTCCAGCCATGTTCCCCTTCCCAGACAGACACTGGGATGACATCTCTCTGCACCCCACAGATCTCCCTGTGTGAACCCATCTAAAGGCAGCAGCGACATGGGCTGGGCTCATCCCACAAGGATGGTGGATTTGTGGGAGAGCCACGTGGATGCCACAAAACTCCAGATGTTATTGTCCCAGTGTGATCCATCTGGATGGGATTGTCTCTCATGTCCCTTGAAAGGGGACATGAGGAACGAGCCGTTCCTCTCCATATGGATGCATTTCAGGGTCTCCATAGCGACTGCAGCGCTCGAGGCTCAGCTGGGGCCAGATCCCGATCCATGGGGTGTCAGAGCCACCTGGAGCCATGGGAAGAGGGGCTGGGACAGCATCCCACTCCCAACAGCTGCTGTCCTGCTGGGGTGGCCTTGGGATGCAGCTGTCACCGAAGACCATGACTGGTAAATTCATTTATTTATTAAAGGTGATGTTCACCATCAGAGCTGGGAAAATTGTCCTGGAATGGTCTCAGGCATTGAAGCTGTTGGTGCTTCTTGGGCAACCAGAGAGCTGCAGGGGTGCTCAGGGAGAGGAGAGCATCCTCCAGGGTCCTGCATGGGAAAATCATGGAATTGTTTAGGTTGGAAAAGCCCTCTGAGATCATCGAGTCCAACGAGGCAGCACTGCCAGGTCCACGATTAACCCATGTCCCTAAAACACCACATCTACAAGTTTTTGGAACACTTCCATGGATGGTGACTCCACCACTGCTCTCAGCAGCCTGTTCCAGTGCCTGATCACTCTTTCAATGAAGAAGTTTTCCCAATATCCAACGCAAACCTCCTCTGGTGCAACTGGAGGCCGTTTCCTCTGGTCCTGTCCCGAGTTCGCTGGGAGAAAAGCCAGGGTCACTACGGGATAAACACCCAGCCAGAGAAGCCCCCCAAGGCTAAATCCGTTCCCCCCAGCACTGTTACCAGCAGCAACACTGCCTGAAGGCAGCTTTCACTTTATCTATCCATTATTGATGGGAGAATTCATCTGTGTGCATTATTGCAGGATCTGCTAATCAAGGTGCTTTGCTCCCCATCCAGAAGCAATTCACAGAACAGAAGCACTCATCAACACATCCCGACTCCCAATTATGTAGCAAACTTCCCAGAAAAGGCTGTGGGAGCCTTACCAAGTAGAGAAATCCATCAGCATGTGAGTGGCCAGGAAGCAGCGTGAGGAGGGACACGGCTCCCTGCGGCTGAGCCAGCTCCTGTGCTGCCCCTGGGGTAGCTCTTGGGGTTTTGGTCAGCGTTTGCAGAACGGGAGCATCCGTTTCCATCCCATTTCCATCTCATTTCCATCCCATTTTCAGCTTGTTCCCATTCCCTGTGGCGATGACAGCCAGGGACCCCACTCCATCACACAGCAAAGGTCACTCCCAAGCCGGTGTTTCACCACGTCACCACATTCCCGTGATAAATGAGTGTTCCCAGCTCAGAAAGGCACTATTAGATTTGGCACTTACTCAGAGCCCTCAGCAGCTGCCGTCTGTCCAGCGAGCCCCCAGGCACTTGGGATGCAAACCTGGATTCAAAGCTGACCAGGTCTCTTCGGTTTCCATGTCGATTCTTGCCTAATTCAAGCAGGAAGGTTTAAACGATAAGATCAAGAACTTCTCTGAAATTCATCTCTATTCACATCCTGCCCCGGGGCTGGGCTCTTTGTTCCCGTCCTCTGCCGAAGGGCCTTGGCAGGCAGGGCAGCGTCCATATTCCAAGTCCGGGTTCAGATAGCCCCGGCACCGGGAATTCAAGGAGCAGACAATAGGATGCATCTTTTATTTCCTCCCTGCCTGGTAGGACCTTGGTTGCAGCTTCTGCTATTACCAACTCTGGGGCTGCAGCACAAGGAAAAGCTGGCTGGAGCTGCTGGAGCCAGTCCAGAGGAGCCCATGGAGATGCCCCAAGGGCTGGAGCCCTTCTGCTCTGGAGCCAGGCTGGGAGAGCTGGGGGTGCTTACCTGGAGAAGAGAAGGCTCCAGGGGCACTTCAGAGCCCCTGTCAGGGCCTAAAGGGGCTCCAGGAGAGCTGGAGAGGGACTGGGGATAAGGGATGGAGGGACAGGACACAGGGAATGGCTCCCACTGCCAGAGGGCAGGGCTGGATGGGATATTGGGAAGGAATTGTTCCCTGGGAGGGTGGGGAGGCCCTGGCACAGGGTGCCCAGAGCAGCTGTGGCTGCCTCTGGATGTGTCCAAGGCCAGGTGAGATGGGGCTTGGAGCAACCTGGGATAGTGGAAGGTGTCTCTGCTGACGCCCTCCAGGTGAAAACACTGCTAATTGTCACTTAGCTTAATCATCATTAAGCTGGGCAGGGTCAGGGTTAACTCCAGGTGCAATCACCAAGGGACATCTTCATCAGAGCCTCCCACGAGCTGCTCAGGTGCTCCTCAGGGGTGTGGCAGTGCTTTGCCAGCTCACGGTGGTCCCCAGAATTCCCAGGGGGAAGCTGGAAGATCTCCTTTGGTATTTGCCAAAAGACATTTGCAGTCACTCCGAGGAATAAGTGGCTCTGTCCCGACTGGGAAGGCTGAGCCCTTGCTCCTCCCAGCCCAGGGGCATCTCCACCCACCCTGTGGACGCAGAGGAGAGAAGGTGAGCAGCCCGTGTGGGTCTGGGGCGCCCCAGAATTGCGGGTGCCCCTCAGCTGCTCTGAGAACAGAAGCGTTTTCTACACCTTTAATATCCTGCTCTGTAAAACCGAGGGAATCAAGAAGTTGCCCGCAGTTCTGGGTCTTTCCCAGCCTTCCAGCTGTCCCAAGTGTTGGATGTTTGCCACCTTCTGGGATTGTGGTGGATGAAAATGTATTTTCACCCTGGACTGTAACCGGCACTGCTCTGTTGTGCTCAGCAAAGCATTCAAGTCACTCGGACCTGCCAGGTGAGAGACGTGCTCTGCATTTCCCTCTTGCCAGAAGGTCTGAGAGGGGCTCAGAAAAACTCCCCCCAAGTTTGCCCACGCCTCATGATACAAAATCTGGCTTAGAGCTGGGGAGGGGAGGCACTGAGACTGGAGGTTCTGTGCTGCCACAAGGCAGGATGCTCCAGGTGGGACTGGTGGATGGTAGAAGCCCAGCTACCACAGGAGATGTCGGGATGTGTCTCATCCAGCATTATTTGGGTGATTTGGGAATTGCTGACAGCCCCAGGCACAGTGCTGGATCACAACAGGCTTGGTGGGAAAGCTCCCTCCCCCTCACTTTGGGCAAAATGAAGTGAAAAAGCAACTTGCCCAATTGTTAGCAGTTCCTTGCATGTGTTCCTGCAGGAGCTTCCCAAGGAGCTGCTGGAGCAGGTGGATCTGAGGCTGGGCAGCACCCTGGGCTTGGTGGAGTGGCTGCTGCTCCTTGTGCTGATTCTCGTGGTGCTTGCAGGGACATGCTCCTCTGCTCAAACACAGCTCCCACTGCAGGCCCAAAAGTCAATCACGGAATGCTTTGGGTGGGAAAGGACCTTAAAGCTCATCTTGTCCCACCCCTGTCATGGGCAGGGACACCTTCCACTACCCCAGGCTGCTCCCAGCCCTGTCCAGCCTGGCCTTGGGCACTGCCAGGGATCCAGGGGCAGCCACAGCTGCTCTGGGCACCCTGTGCCAGGGCCTCCCCACCTTGGGCTCTTTCTGGCATCAGATTTCTGCACATTTACAAAATCTTCACAAAAATGTGGGGGGTTGGGTTGTATCTAAATGTGTCAATAGATGCCACGAGCTGGGCTGAAAAACCTGTGGGATTTTTTGTGTCTGCCAGGGCTGCTTGTGTGTGATTTTCCTTCTGATGGGAAAAGGGCCCATGAATCAGTATCAATTCAAAGCTGTGTAGTCCCTGTTTATTGCTCCTTCCACACCCACTCCTGTTCCTGCTGTTGCAGGGAAGCTCTGGGAGCAGCAGGATGGACCACACACCTCCTGCCTCAGCAGCTTCTGTCTTCCCCACAGAACTGAGATGTTTTTAACCTCATTTTTGGCTCCTTCTGCTGGGCACAACCAGCTCCAGGGATGTGGCACAACTTGCTCAGAGGGTGCTGCACACCATGTAGGGATGGGCTGTTATCAAACACATTTATTGATGAGCTGCAGGCAGACATCACCCCAGCTCCTGCTCTGCAGCCTCCCCTTCCTGGAGACCAGCCCAAATAGGCTTTGGATGAGCTTTTGAGGACTACTCACTTCTCTCTTAGTTAATGAAACCTCAGGCTGGGTCCTGGGTTTGCTGGCAGTGGGATATGTTTTCTGGAGGCCAAGTCAAGAGAAATTTCTGGCTGAACATGTCAGCTCTGCTCATAAAGATGCCCAGACATCCTCATCAGGGGTGTTTTTCTGATGTGACCACACATTTTCCAACAGCTTAACAACTGACGAAGGCACCCACCCCGCAGACAAAATCTGTCTCCTGCCCAGGGAGCCCAAGATCCTCATTACCTAACTGGGGGGGATAATAATTCCTCAAATCCCATAAGAACTGCAGTGCAACAGCGTTGGCATTGAGGTTGTAAGGTCTCCCTCCACCAGGCAGAGGCAGGTGACAAAGCTGGGGCACTGGGAGCTGCTGGGAGTGCTGCTGGATTCATCCAGAAGGAATGGCTTCCCCTGGGCTCAATTTCACAGTTGAGAGTAGTTTTGCACCAGGAAAAGGAGGTTCCAAGGAGGGGGTTATTTTCAGGTCAGGTGTGGCCCTTCTGTCACTTCCCTCTCCCTGTGACTGTGCCTGGCTGCTCTGGCTGGGATTCCTGCCAGGAGATGAAGCTGGATTCAGGGATTCTCTCACAGATGAAGCTGGATTCTCTCACTCTCTCTTGCTCACCATCCCCTGCCCAAAGCCCCTCCATCGCTTCTACTCCAAACCTTTCCCTGTCACAAACCTATTTTCAGGAGTTTTGAACACAAACCAGCTCCCCTCACCTTTGAACAGAGCAACACTTAATTCTGCTGCTGAGATCACAGGTTTCTGCCAGCACAGGAACATAAAACTCCCAGACTGGCCCAGCCCAAGGTCTGTTTATCCAAGATTCCAACTGCCCCTGAGAGCCCCCCTCAGAAAGGGGGGAAAACCAGGGAAAGGCTGCACCTCCCCAGGGAAGGAGTATTTGGGATAATCCTGGAAGAGCTCTCATTTCCACCCATTTTTGTCCCTAGTTTTGATGGCAGTGCCCAAATGCTGACTACACTAAATTATTGTGGATATAAAATACTTAACTTTGGGGAAAAGTCCTCCGGAATTAACTCAAGCATAGACATTTTAATGCAGTGGATGTTGCCCTTGGGGACATGGGTTAGTGGTGGCCTTGGCAGTGCTGGGGAATGGTTGGACTCTGTGATCTTGGAGGGCTTTTCCAACCTTAATGATTCTGTGGCTGCAATGAGTTAAATAAAGAGCCTGTGCCAAGTTTGGAGCCTGGAGAAGAGGAGGCTTAGGAGGGTTCATTTCACCCTTTTGCTGAGCAGGGCTTGTGCTTCCTCATGTATGGGCAGCATTTTTCTGGGTGATCCTTACCAAAAAAGGTAAAATTGGATGACTGTGACAGTGGCCTTCCAAACCTGTCCTTCTTTGTCTTTGTCACCCTGGCAGGTTTTTCTCCATGCCATTCCCTCCAGGTAGTCCAAGACCCAAAATGTTGGTGAAAAACACACCAAAGCATGTCGTGATCATTATGGGTCTCTTCCAAGTCGGGATATTTGATGAGAAAACAAGGATTTTTGGATCCCCTGTGCTTTGTGGTGAGGATGAGCTGGACTTGCAGCTCCCAGGCTCACTGGGAGGGCTGTGCTGGCTTTAAATCAAGCTGTGCTGTGCCATCTGAAATTGGACCCACAGGAATTAGGCAGACTTCGAGAAATCAGCACTTAATGCTGGTTTTGGGTGGGTCAAATGGCACTTTGCTTTGGAGGGAGCTAATGGAGGGTGGGTGTATAATTTTGTTTTTCACTGAATATAAATGAAAAGCCAATCTCCTCTCCTGACCTGTCAGACACAGTCCGAGATGGATCTGGAAATCTCCTTGCTCGGGGGTGTTTTTTCATCCTAAGTAGCTTCTCCTGCTCATCTGCTGAGCCACCAAAGGGCAGCTGTTGATTTATTATCCCTGGTGTTTGATCCATGGGCTTCGGCTTATCCTGGGCACCCAGCTCTCCTCTAATGCCAGTCCATTAACAGGGAGAGCTGCTCTGCACTGTAATTACAGGGAATGTGACATTCCTGCATATTTCCCTTCCCCAGACCTTCAGATTTCCCCAGGCTCCTCGGCACAAAGAGCACATCACTTCCCCCAGGGATTCCCTGGCCATTTTCCCTCCTCCTGGGAGGGGTTCTTTTCCCTTCCACACCTCTGGAGGGATGAGGTTAATGTTAAATAAAGTGGGAAGGAAGGAGTTTGCTCATGAAACTCTTCAAAGGCCAAGAAGTCTGCAAGCTGAGCCAGCCCTCAGCAGCAAACAGAAACCTCAGATCCTGTGGATAAGGCAGCTGCCCAGGCATGAAAACAGAATTTAGGTGAAAATTAATGTCCCAGATGGGAAATAAGGGAGGCTCTGATTGGAAGAGCAAAAATTGGTGCCCAACTTGGAAGTAAAAGGCAAAAGTGGATGCAAAAAGCTGAGCATGAAGTGTCTGTACAATTCCATGAACCAGAGCCATGAAAACCTCATCACTTTCACTTCCTACCCTGCCTGATTTTGGGTTGTTTTTTTTTTTGCACCAGCCTTTCTCTAAGCAAAGGATCTGGCAGATTCCCTTCTTCCCTTCTTTCAAGCAATTTGTAAAGCTAAAACCTTGTCTAACAGGTAGGCTGGGAAACAACCCAGCAGAAAAATTTCCTCCACCATCATGACCACACTCATTGAATTTTTTTTTTCTGCAGTATGTGAAAGGTGACTTAGAGTATATTGAAGTGTACAGCAGCTTCACAGGAGGATTTTCCTGGGATGCAAAAGAAGCCTGAGGACTTTTTACTCATCTTTCCCCAAACAGGGCAGGCACATATGAGTGTTTTCTGATTTTTGCTCCTGAAGTATCTGAAGAATGTCTGTTCATTTGAATTATTTTTTTAATTCCTTATTTAAAAAACATTAGAGAAATGAGGTTAAAAATCACTTGTGTTCTCCTTGACCATGTTTTCAACAGCACATTTATGCCCCAGCCCAGACAAAAGCAGAGGGGCTCCAGCCCTTGGTGTTTATGACCCTGGGGAAAGCCAAAGCTGTAAAATAACCCCCTGACCCTTGGTGAGTGTGGTCCAGGTGAGCCTGATCCCAAGTAACTGCTTGCCCCATGGGAGTCTCATGGAGCAACAACTCCTCACAAAGCCCAATTACTTGTTACCAGAGGGGAAAAAGATTGCTTTAGGTCCATCTGCCATGTAGGGTAATAGAAGGATGTGAGGATTTGACTTAAAAATGTGTGATAGAAGCTTTAGTGCCAAGCTCTGCTAAAAAAAAAAAAATCCCAAAACTCTGGGGAAAGAACAGTAGAACATGAAGAATGAAAACATATATATTGAAAAAAAAACCAAAACCAAAAAAAAACCAACCAAAAAAACCCCCAACACATCCCCAACCACCATTTCATCTGCAACAAGATGTCTGATGGCTGAAAGGGCCAACAGAGGGAAAGATGAGTAGAGCTGATTATTTATTTGTTGAGAACCTGACAGGTTCTGTACTCAAAGACTGCAGTCCCAGCTGATGGCTTGCCCATTGCCACCAAAACCTGCACCAAAATTGCCAGTTTTCTTTCCAAGAAAATTTCCACTTTTGTACTGATGAACAGGAGGAAAAAAACCCAATTCCTCGAGTGTGGGCTGTGGAGATGTTTCCATGGAGGTGAGTTGATGTGCTAGGGAATAAGTAGAGGTGCATTTTCCTTCAGGTGTAGGTTGCTAGAAATGGGAAGTGGGCAGGGAGAAAAGTTTATCTTTCATGGATGGAGTCTGAGCTCCTGCCAGAGAGGCTGCTCCTCTCTGGGTCCCTGCTTAGTTCAAAGCTACATCCACCCCACCTCCAGCAGCACCTTTGTGCTGCCTAACATTAATATAGAAATATTAATGATATTTACTTACAGTCTCAGTGTAGTGTTTACCTAAGCTGTGGAATTGATTTTATTTATTTTACAGTTTTGGCTTTCCCCCACATATTTCATCGTTAGTGAAACTCAGAGTAGAGCAGGGGAATGGTTCCTTCCTTCTTTGATCCCCCTGAACAAGTGGGATTGCTGATACATTCTTGAACTGGTGAATTATTCAAGGTTTGCTGTCTCATGGCTTTCTGGCATAAGAAACCTAGTCTCTAAACACATCTCCTATTTTCTAATGTAACTATTTCATTTCAGTATTTATTCTTTCAGGATTTATTGCTCCTTCCTTGCTTTTGATTACTTTTTCAATCATGTCCATGAGTATTGCTCACTACAGAGTCCACATCTGTATGTTCTCTAAGCTTGGGCAATTAGAAGTGGAAAACTGTGAACTGCTCTGCAAGATGTCCTCAGACATCCATGGATCAGCCTAACATGTAGATGATTTTTCTACTCAATCCACGCTGAGATACAGATGACCCTGTGAGGAAGAGCTGTGGTTGCTCCATCCAGTGTTAATGCAGAGATTTGTGGTCACAGCTGCCATTCCTTTGTCCATGGGACATCACCACTGTCAGCACAGAAACCCTCATGCTATTCTTCCTTGATGCATAGACATGAAAACTGCTGTGGGTTATGTCTGTAAAGGCAAACTCGGGACATCAATATCGTTTAAGAAGTTCATTACGAAGCTGCTGCCAGGATCAGTCACCATCAGATGCAGCTGGGAGCTGAGAGGCTGCAAAAGTTGTGTTGGTTGGCCTCAGAAGCTTTCTGTGGCACCTTCTGCAGCCAGTGATTCTGTGGGTCTGTCTGAGTACCCCAGGGATGCTCCTGACCATTCCCTGCCACCCCAGGGGCCTGCAAGCACCTT
>VZSE01003774.1:70526-109060 GCA_013398275.1 Promerops cafer | reverse complement strand
AAATTTTGTGCACATCAGCATCAGGGCACCGTTTTGGAGTGGCAGAACCTGCATCACCTGGCCCTGCTCACTCCTGACTTTACAGACCTGATTTTGGATGGCCAAGTGGCCCCCTTTGCTCTCCAGGAAATGCTGATCCCCAGCAGCCCTGGGAGAAAGAGCAATTTCCTACCTGGCTTTGTCCCACTCAAAGATAGATTGGGACAAATCTGAGCCACGGAGATGATATTCACTTAATAAAAGTACAGGCCATAAAACACAGGCCACTTTCCACCAGAAATCTCAACGGGGAAATTCAAATATTTCTATTTCCACTCACCAGCTGTTTGACTATTCATGAAAATCCTTTCAGTTTTCCACAACTGAGAGAGGACTCTTTCCAGGAGCGGCCTGTGGTGAGATTTCCAGTGCACTCTTGCTCTGGATAGACTTAGAATATTAATCTTTTCACGGTATTTTGTCACCACAACCAGTTATTCCACAAAGAAATGAGGCAATTGGTGCCTCATGCAACAAACCCCAAGCAACCCTCAAAGAACTCCTGCGAGTTTCTGTTATTCAGGCCTCAGAAAGGTTTGATTTGGGCTTTTTTCAGTGGGAATAAGTAATTAGTGCTTTGCTTTATCTCCAGTCTGTTCGAATGCAGTTCAGTGATTGGTGAGGCAGTTTTGGATGGAGGTGCAGTTGCCCTGGCAACAATCGGGAGTGAAATCAGAACCTTTTGAGCAGCCAGTGGAATGTGGTTCCACTTGGATGACAATAGGTCACAGCGTTTTAATGGGCAGAACGTAATCCAGTACAATAGGATTTATTGCCACGGTGACATCAGATTGACACTATTCCTGCAAATTCTTCAGCTCGGGACAGACCTCGGCTGAAATCTGCTCAGTGGAAAATGCCGTTAATGGTTTTGTTTTCCAAATCAGCCAGAGCCTGTGTGTCCCAGGGGGCTGGGAGGAATACCTTCCAGGCCAGGGAAGTGCCCTGATGAGGGCCTGTCCTGGACCCCAGGAAGGTTCTGAGAACCAAAGGCTCCTTTCTGCAGGGTGCTGAGTGTGCTGGCCCAAATCTGCTGGGGAACTTCCACACTTGCTGGGTTTTATATCACCAAAACAATTCCCAGTGATTTCCAGGATGGTAATTCAGGCTCTTAAACCTGATTGCATTTGCTGATGGACAAGACCTTGCAGGAGCAAGTCCTAAAGCAACACTGGAAGAAAAGGTTCCCTGTTCGGTGTGGGGAGGCAATATTTCATCCCTCCTGCCTGGACATTTTTCCAACTCCTGCAATAAGGATCCTTTGATTCTGGAAGATCCCAGAGTTCTGTCTAAATGGATACAATGCCCAGGACCGGGACAGGAGAATGTGCTGCCTGCAGCTTTAAGGAAATGCAGGTTAGGCTGCCAAAATCTGTCCCTCTACCCTGAACCACAGCACAGAAAGCTTGGCATCCCTTGGGATGTCCCTACAGACCTCTGCACACACAGAAATCCAGAGCCACCTGTTTTGGTAGCATCAGAAATGGCCCTGAGCACTCATTTTAAGTAGGTGGCCCTTGAACTTTTTACCAAATTTCCTTTTGAATCGATGGAGGTGGTTCCCATTCATGTTTTAATACGAAAAGCAGATTTTTTTCTCGGTCACAGGGCTGGTACCCTGCACGTCCTTTCATTGTTGATAGGAGGCTTTTACAACAATAAAGCCCCAAGCTGGTGAGCTGCTCCTCTCCTTGGAATCAGTCCTGGAGAACAATTGAGCCAGACAATGACACAAACCTGTTCCTTGTCTTCCTCAGTGGGAAATGGGCTGGGAGCTTTGTGTCCATGAACAGCCAAGGGTGTGGGAGGCGAGGAGTGACCTCAAAGCCGGGTTTTACACGGCACAACAAAGAGATCTCCGAGCCTGATGGGGAAAACACCCCGAGAGCAAATGGATGGCATAAGATCATAATTATCAACACAGGTCACGGCGGGGCTGGAGCCCCTGGCAGCTCCTTCAGACACCAGAGCAGAGTCCTGGGTGACTGCGGGGCTGCGGCAGCAGCAGGGACACGGCTCCATCCCTGCAGCTCCGGGGTGGGCTGGAGGCTCTGATGCCTCAGGATTTTAGCTTTAATATTTTCATCTATTTGTAACCCTGCAGCTCTCCAGTGTGTAACTCTAAACTCCAGACCCAGTGGGAGCTGCTGCTTCCCCATTTGGGGCAGACACAACAATTCCTCTCCAGGCCTGGCAGTCAAGGACCCCTCACTGCCTCAGGCCTGAGAGATGGAAACAAAAGTGAGCTGGGGGAGCAAACTGGGGGTAAATGACTTCATTAGNACCTGCTTTTTATTCCCTTAATTCTGTCTGGCCTCTGCTTTTAGGTAGCCCCAAAAGGCATCAGCTCATCCTCTCGGGTGTTGGGGCCATTGTTGCTCCCAGATCACTTTCCCTTTGTTCCAGCACTCCTGGCATTGTTCCAGCACCTCTGAGGTCGCTTTTCCATCTCCTTAATCTGCACTCTCTTTCCCTCCCGTGATCAGCCTTGAGATTGCTCCCAAATTAAGACACCCCAGTGATGTTTTTGGGGTTTTTTGTGTTTTGTTTTGTTTTGGTTTGGGTTTTTTTTGTTTTTTTGTTTTTTGTTTTTTTTTTTTTTTTTTTTTGTTTTGTTTTTTTTTCCTGTGGGAGACTTCACTTTGTGTTCTTCAAAGACTTCACTTCCCAAAGATCCCCTCATCCCGAGGTGATGGAGCTTAGCACCATACAGAATGTTCCAGAGGAGGAATGCCACCAGCCTGAGCTCGAGATTTGGGGCTGGGCAGGCCTTGGGAGTGATTTGGGGTTTTGTTACTCACCTTTGGATTTGTGTAAATTTGGAAGGACTCTGGCTCTGAGCAGGAGCAAGTGATGCTGTAATTCCACTTTATTCAGTGAAAACAGGAGTAAAAACGACCCAGGAAAAATATAGGATACAAAAGAGGATAAATCTCCCACTGAGGCTGCGTACATCACTCCTGAATTTAATTTCATTTTGATGGCCGATCATTTATCCAACTCCCAACTAATCTGGAGTGAATCAGGGGCCAGTGGCAGTAAATTTCAAACCAGAGGGTGAAATTCTCTTTAGCCACGCTCTTGTCTCTGGTGACAGCACCCCTGTAAAGGCAATGTGGAATAAATGAGAGAGACATTTATTTCACAGGCCCACAGCGCCTGTGAGGCCAAACAGAAAAGTTGTCTCTCAAAACAATCTTTGGGAATTGCTTTGGCAATAAAATCAACCCTACTGCAGTTTAGATATCATTTTTTTGTGTGTGTGGAGTGTTGACATTTGCAATGTAGCAGGTTTTTATTTGATGTATTTTTGTTAACATGGGCTCTGATAAGATCTGCTCGCTCCTTCACACTGTTTGCCTGGAGAAGTAAAACAGGAAAAACACGGCTGGCTGAGCAGCTTCGTGGCAAACAGCTTGGAATGGGCTGAATTCCCATCAAGGAGCTCCTTCACTCAGCAGTGCTGCGGGAAAACCTTCCCCACAAAGGGCAACCACATGGCTGGTTCTGCAAAAGAGCTGCTCAAAAAATTTAGAATATATAAGGCTTCATTTAAACGCACCTGAGGTGTTGCCTCTGTCTCCCCTCCTTTCTGAGTTCCAATCCCAGGCCTTGAGGGGCACAAATCAGCCTCTGTGCAAGTCCCAGGGAGGCAAAAATCCCGTCTAAAACAGTCCCTACTTTTAATTTTTTTTATTAAAGGCAACTTCCAGATATATACATTTCTGACATCTACACACCTGAATAAGGGACACAGGAATGTCGGAATATCCCTGGATGAGGGGCACAGGGATGCTGGAATGTCCCTGAATAAGGGGCACAGGAATGTTGGAGTATCCCAGGACAAGGAGCACAGGAATATTGGAATATCCCTGGATGAGTGGCACAGGAACGCTGGAATATCCCTGAATAAGGGGCATTGGTATAATTGAATATCCCTGGATAAGGAGCACAGGAATATTGGAATATCCCAAGATAAGGGGCACAGGGATGCTGGAATGTCCCTGGATAAGGGGCACAGGAATATTGGAATATCCCTGGATGAGGGGCATAGGAATGTTGGAATATCCTTGGATAAGGGGCACAGGAATGCTGGAATATCCCTGAATAAGGGGCATTGGAATAATTGAGTATCCCTGGATAAGGAGCACAGGAATATTGGAATATCCCTGGATAAGGGACACAGGAATATTGGAATATCCCTGGATAAGGGACACAGGAATATTGGAATATCCCAAGATAAGGGGCACAGGGATGCTGGAATGTCCCTGGATAAGGGGCACAGGAATTTTGGAATATCCCAGGATGAGTGGCACAGGAATTTTGGAATATCCCTGGATGAGGAGCACAGGAATGTTGGAATATCCCAGGATAAGGGGCACAGGGACGCTGGAATGTCCCTGGATAAGGGACCCAGCTGGCAATAGAGTGGCTCCAGGCTGTGCTGTCCCCATGGCCCTTCCTGGCCCCCTGGCTCGCAGCCAGCAGGAAGGAGGGAGCTCGCTGCCTGCCTCAGGAAGCAGAGCTGCTCTGGTGACGTTAAGGAAGCTGTCCCTGAGCCTGGAAGAGCCCTTTGGAATATCAGCTCCTGCCCGCCCCCCGCCCCGCGATCATTAATAACCTGTTGTGTTTGGGGAAGGGGCAGAACAGCAAATAACGGAGCTGAGGGGGCTGCCTCGGTTAAATGAGTGCTCAGCACTCTCTGATCTCACTCTGCCATCCTTCCCCTGCCACTCACCTACCGCTGATTACATTAATTCATTAATTACATCATGGCTATTCAGAGCTGCAGCAAACTGTTCTCCTGCTCCCGGCCAACAAGGCCCCCGGGGAAAAGTTCCTCGAGGAATTTTGCTGGGGCTCTGAAAGCTTAGGGAAATCCATGGGCTGGAATGTGCAGGAGGATGGGGGTGAAGCTTCCCTGGGCATCAGGACAGACAGCCGCGAGTCAGGGGAGGAGGAAATGCTAATTAGTGCTGGCACTGGTATTTAATTGCCTCACAGCTAATTTGTATTAAAGCCCAGGGGCCTGCTGAATTGAGGAATAGGTTGGTTACGGATTTCCAAAGGGTGATGCCTGGATATAAAATGTATTTTTTTAAGCTGTTCTGTCTCTCTGTGGTTGCCCCATCCCTGCAAGTGTCCAAGGCCAGGCTGGATGGGGCCTGGAGCATCCTGGTCCAGTGGGAGGTGTCCCTGCCCATGGCAGGGGTTGGAAGAAGAAGATCTTTAAGGTCCTTTCCAACCCAAACCATCCCATGATTTTCAGCTCTAGGATGTGTCCCAGCCGTAGCAGCTTTAAGAATTGAAACTTTTTCATCAACTTTTTCATTTATGCTTGAGCAGAAATGGAGACTCTTCGGTCCTGCCAGCTGAATATCAAAATGCAAATGCTCCCAGCTGATGGGAAGAGAACCAGGACGAGGAATTTCCAGGCAGGAGGAGGGGATGACAGTGGCCCTGGGGGGATGCAGCCACCCCATTCCAGTGTGGGATGCACGGCAGGGTCACCTCTGAGGCTTGGCTCAGGAGTTCCTGGTCACTCTGTTTCCCTGCTGGGCCATCCCAGTTCAGTCCCAGTTCAGTCCCAGTTCAGGTTCAGCTGCACTGGGGCAGCCTGGGGCCCCTGCACCCAGCCATGAGGGGAGGCTGGGCTGGGTGCAGCCCCCTCCGTGCAGAGGGAGCTGAGGGTTAACAAGAGGAAGAGACTCCCCAGAGGGAACAGTTTTGGGTTTCCCCCCTGCCAAAGCGCCTGGGACAAAGAATGGCAGCGAGGCCCCGAATCAAGAGCTTCGAGTTGCCAGCACTTTCCATTTCTCCTGGTATTTCAGTGTTTCCACTGCTGGCTCCTGGCTGAAGCCAGGCAGTGCACACAGTGCAAAGAAATTAAAATAGACACTAGCAGCTTTCTACGGATTTTGGGAATTGCTCTGAGTGGGAAGCAGGGAGCTGCTTCCCTTTGAACCTGTCCCGTGGCTCCCAAATGGGCAACCAGCCTTCGCCAAGGAGCAGCTCTCAGTCCGTCTTCTCCAACTCCAAGGGGCCAAACGTCTTCATTTTGATTTTTATTTTTCATTGGTTTTGTTGTGAGCAGATCTGGTTTCACTTAGATGAATTAAATGTCAATATATCTGTTGCTGTGAGTTGTTCCAGTGGGGATCACGGCACCATTGCGTGACTCAGAAATCTCTGCAAAGCTCTGCTGCTCTTTGGTGTCTACGTCTGGTCTTTAAAATGCTCAATAAACACTTTGATATTGATACTTTAGGTCTCTGTCTGTATGGAGGCTTTGAATAAGGAGTCTAAGAAATAAATAATATTTTGCTCTGGGTTCGCAGTATTAGAATCAGAATGGTTGGGGTTGGAAGGGACCTTAAAGATCATCCAGTGATCTTTACATCCAAATGTTTTTTTATTCTATTATTTTTTTTTTCTTCATTTTTTTTACGTGCAGTGTTTTCTGCTGCTGCTGGAAGGGTTTTGTACAAAAAACACAGGAGGGGCCAGGTGCCAGCTGCAAGGTGATGTCTGCAGAGCTGTGTGCTGCAGCCTGGCGGGGCCCTTGGTCACCTGCAGCACTCACTCGGCTCAGCTGAAGGGATGGGAAGAACAAAATGTTTGCTTTGGGGGGAAATCTGAGCCTTTGAAAAGCTTCACTCTGGTGGCATCAGAGATGTCACTGTGGATGCAGGGTGGAAGCTTCCATCGGGATGTGCTCCACCTGAAAAGGCAGCACAGCTGGAGTGCTCCTGCTCATGCTGGGTTGTGGGAACCCCTCTCCTACACCCCTGCTCCCCCAGCTCTGCCTCCGGGTTCAGTTCAGGGGATTTTTTATTCCCTTTCCCCTGGTAGAGCTGCCCTTCAGTGACCTGTGGGGATCTGAGCTGAGAAACATTAAATATGTTGGCTTAAACCGCCAGAGAGCAGGGTTAGGTGGGATTTTGGGAAGGAATTCCTGGCTGTGGGGTGGGCAGGCCTGGCACAGGGTGCCCAGAGCAGCTGTGGCTGCCCCTGGACCCCTGGCAGTGCCCAAGGCCAGGCTGGACTTGGAGCAAGTTGGGATGGTGGCAGGACAGATGAGAAGCAGGAAAATTGGCTGTGAGTACCAGGAGAAGTCCCTTGGCAACAAAAAGAGTGAGAGCAAGGAGGGAAAAAAGAAGGAAGGTAAAAAGAAGGAAGGAAAAAAGAAGGAAGGTAAAAAGAAGGAAGAGCCTTAATGCTGACCTACAATAGATTTATTTAGGTTTTGTGGGTGGTGGATATTTTTTTAAAGGAACAAATCTTGGAGCCAATCCCAAAGCAGCTCTGAAGGTTCTGACTTGTCACATTTCTGGTCTCTGAGCTGAAACCCTTCCAGGGTTACACAACAGTGACTAAAACTGGAAACCTTTCAGATCATTTCCAAAATGCAGCAGAAAACTGAGGTGATTGCTAAAGCAACACTGGGGAGAGAGAGAGAGACACCACTTCTGTGTGTGGGGGTGAGGGTGAGCACCCAGTTTAATTTGGAGGTTTGGGGCTGTTTTCTTACTGATTTGATCTCAGAACAGAATTATCCTGGAACCCAGATCTTCGCATTGTTTTGCTTAATGTTTTACAAACAGGCTGTTGAGTGAAGTTGTCACCGAACAAAAATTCACCCCTATTGTTTACACAATGGGAAAAGGGAGTCATAAAAGGGGTGTAGCAGCAATTTGTTAGGTATTAGGTTACGGTGCAAGAGGGATTATCCTCACAAAACACTGAGCCCTAAACTCCAAATATCGGGATTAAATTGACAATTACATCCAGCGAAAGTCTTTGAAAGGCTCAGCTCGATGCTCGAGGCTTTGAAGTGACTGTTCTGAGCGAGCTGACAATCAGGAGTTCGAGTTGTTCTGGCACAGCTGCTCTGCTCAAGAGGAACTACATGAAAATATAAATACGATAAGAAAATCTGCTCCTGCTGCTGTTTGCTTTGTGGCAGCTCTTCACCGCGTAAAAGTAGGTGCTGGGATTGTTCATGGTTCTGCCACTGCACTCCTTTATGAGCTTTGAAATAGAGGAATTTCCTCCCACATCTGACTGGGGTGGAATTTTTAGAGTGTACCAGTTTGGGGGTTCAGTGTGGAGGCCCCTGAACACAGATCTCTGGAGCAGTTCTGTATCTCCCTGAGCATTTCAGGATCCAACACAGTAAAATCCTGGCCTTGGATTAGATAATCAAGAATTATTCTGGTTTCTGAACTCTGATACATTTATCCTTTAGAACAACCCTCTGCCATTTACCCCAAAGAAATCCTTGGAGATTTCTCTGTTTCTGCCTTCCTACCACCCTGCCTGGCTTGGCTGCTTTATTTTTATCTCTGACAAATTTTCATTTGAATGGGGGAAATACATTTGTAAGAACAGAGAGTAAAAACACTGTGAACTTCAGCTGTGCTGCAATGCAAGGGGAGGCTCATGATGTGCACAAACATGCCCAGAAATCCAGGAAAAAACCCACAGAAAGTAAAAGCAAGACAGAAAAGGAGGAGGGTTTATGTGTCAGTGTTAGAGGAAGGTGAAAATGCTTCCTGGCAACATCTGAGAGTCATTTGCAACAACAGATTCCTGAGCTTTAGTGAGTAGAGAACATTTTTAAATCATCCCCCACCCCTTTGATAATCTTTAGCAGGTAACAGGACCTCTCATGGGATCGTGGGGCTTTCTTGGGGATGTGTCAAATATTTCCAGATTGGAAAATCAGGATTTTGAGATGACTCTGAGGTTGAAGGTCATCAGTCTGGTTGGGACTCTGAGGTCTTTGGCAATAATTTGGTAATAATCAGAGTCTTCTGAGTGCTCTGCAGAAGTCAGAGTGCCTCAGCAGAGGGAGGGAGAAACACCCGGGTTCCCAAACTCGCTGTGCTTGTCTGGAGCAGGGAAATCACGTGTCTGTTCCATGGTGTCCCCAGGAAGGAGGGACAGATCCTAATCCTGATTTACATAACCCAGGAACACTGAAGGGTGGGTCTTTGGACCTGAACGTTCTGAGCAACAGCAATGTCAGACAGTTCTTAATTATGATGCATGATTATTAATTGTTATGAGTATTATTGCACTCGAGAGACTTGAAGAGGTGGCCTTGAAAAGTGCAGGTTTGGATTGTGTTTAAGCACACCCAAAATACTGGGCAACATTTTTCCATGCTTTGGAGTGGCTGAGAAGGTTCTTTCCAGAGATTTTAGGTCACCTGGGGCAGTCCCCACTGGGCAGTTTGGGGGTTTTGGGTCACCTGGGGCAGTCCCCACTGTGCAGTTTGGGGTTTTGGGTCACCTGGGGCAGTCCCCACTGTGCAATGCCAAATGCATCTGAAAAATCCAAGTTTTAACAAAACCAAAAAAGCTTAACTCATGTCCTGGAGCAATCCTTGTCTGGTAGCCCTGCTCTGCACTGGTTTTTTTTGCTCCATCCAGCTCCAGGGCTGGACATTGGTTTAGGGTTTGGTTTAGGATTTTGGTTTAGGGTTATTTTGTTTTGGTTTAGGGAGCTCTGCATCACGTTCCCTTTCTTATTGTGGACGTACTTTGGATTGTTTTGGGAAATCCCAACGTGTTCCATGGCTTCCTATACCAGCCAAAAACTCATCTCAGACATCCACGGGAGTATTTCTATAATTACAACTTGTACTTAGGAGAAACCCTCTGTGGAGTCAGAGTTCCCAAAGCAAGTCACTTCCACGTCAAAGTTGTCTCCTGGTTGTGGCAGATGACCAGAAAATCAGAGTGGCCTTTACCCCATTGCTGTGTGTGTCACCATCCGAGGTTCTTCCCACCAAAACGCGAAGGTGGTGCCAGCAAAACGCAATTTTGGAAATGTGAAGATTTTCTGATGGTGGCAGCAGAGAGTGGGATCCACTCAGGAGCCTTTGATTCATGAAGCTGAGTCCTTTTTAGAGTCCTGGGATGTTTGGGAGGATTTTCAAGAAACTCTGGTTTGAAGCAGTCAAAAAGAAAAGCAGTGGAATCATGGAATATTGAGTTGGGAGGGATGAAGGATCATCCAGTCCAGCTTGTGGCCCTGACACCCCAAAATCCCAGCCTGGGCATCCCTGGGAGTGGTGTCCAAACACTCCTGGAGCTCTGGCAGCCTTGGGAATGTCACCATTCCCTGGGGAGCCCGGGCAGTGCCCAGCACCCTTTCGGGGAAGCAGAACCTTTTCCTAAAATCCAACAAAACCTCCCCTGGCCCAGCTCCAGCATTCCCTGGTTCCTGTCCCTGTCGGAGAGCAGAGGTCGGAGCTGCCCCTCAACACAAAACCCTACAAATGTTTTTATTTAAGATCATATTGGCTCCTGATTACAGTTCACTTCATTTTTCACACCTCACATTACGAGGTCCTTGAAAAAAAAACGCCAAAAAAACCCAACCCTCAACAGTTTCCAGTTTTTGTTTGTTGTTAAATACGGCTTCGAAAATGTTGGGTCAAGCGTCTTCAATAGAGCAGGCTGCTCTGTTTGTTTAAAACTCTGAGCAAAGCAAGTCATATGAATGTTTCCAAAGACCCTATTCCAAGAAGTATTTTTGGAAACATTAATGTTGTGTTTTTTAATGAAGGCCACATTCTGAGGCTACGACACCATATGTCACATTCATTTCTGGACTGGAAAGAAAAAAAAAAAAGGGGAAAAAAAAAGAGGAAAAAAATGAAATGGAAACTATGTTTGGCTTTTAAGTGTTTTTGGATGAATGTCTCTGCATGCTTGTCATTGTTCCTTGGATGAGGGGAGAGTTCTTGGGCTGTTAATCCAGTCCATCCAATATATTTTACACTCCATGGGCCTGACTCTCCTCTGCCTGGAAGTGTGTGCAGTCATTTCTGCTCAGGCAAAGGGAGTGAAGACCTGAGGAAAAGGATTCACCTAGGAAAGTTGGTTTTTTTGAAATTCGCTTCTCTTAAATCCATTTTCCATGGATTTCTTGGCTCCATTGAAAACCTACATCCAAACTCTGAAACCAGCTTAAAGATGAGAAAAGAACTCGTCATTTTGCCATCAAAAACTTGCAGTTTCTGGAAGAACAATGACAGGTTTCCCACAAAAATATTTGGTTAGATTTTTTTTTCCTTTAGGAATATCAGTTAGAAGTATGAAATTAGCAAAAAATTGGAATTTTTCTGCAGTGTCCCCATCACTTCTGACTGGTTTGTGTGTTAATATTTGGGATGTCGTGGAATGAGCTGGAAACCTGCAGGAAAAGGATTTGCCTTTTTAAAAGATGTGGTTTTTATTGGGTTCCAGGTGATGAGGTCTCAATTTCTAATGTAATTCCTGTTCTTGGTCACTAAATATGGCCCAGGACTGGCACTGCTCAGTTCTTCTCTGCTCTGACACAGGAATCTCCTAATCCACCTGACTTCCCTAATTTGTGTCACCCACAACTTCCATTAACACCCTCCATGTTTGTTTCAAACTCATTAATCAAGATTTAAATATTTTTGGCAGCTGGATATTTTTTTGTTTGCTTTAAGGAAGGATTTCGGAGGCTTTCCAGGACCTCAGAGGGGTTTCTTTTTTCATTTGTAATGTAAATAATTTTCTCCAAATTGAACAAACATGTCTCTGTAGCACCAGCTCAGTCAAGTTCACTTCACAAGAACAGGTTTTTCTGGGCAATGCTGGAACATAAATAATGATGGATGATTGTGTGTTTGATACATTTTTTGGTTAAAACACACCAGCACTGAATTTCCCTGCCCATGTGACTGAAGTTTTACCTCTAAATAAGGGGGTTTTCCAATTTTTTTTTTCATAATGGAGGAAAACAAGGAAAATTGCAAAAAGCAATTAATTGCCTCCAATATTTGGCCAGATTTAGGTGGTTTGTGCCATTTGTGACTGCTCAGGGGAGCTCAGCCTGCTTTTAATGTTGCTTCATGTGATCATTAAAGGAGTCACTCGCAATAGGGTGACCGCAAAGGTTTTAATTTCTCTCTTCATCTACAGACCAAATTTTAGGGTTGATAAGGACATTTCTAACTGGTTGGATTTGTAGCTGTCTCACGTCTCCAGGCCCGGTTTTGAGCAAAGTTGTGTAATGGATGTCACAGCCTGTACCCTTCCAAAAACTACCGTGGCCACAGAGTAAATGGGATCAGATTTGGAAATTCAAATAAAACCAGACTTTCTCCTTTATTTCACAGATTTCCAATGAACAAAGGCAACAACTCCTGGGACCTTCTGTAAGCTGAGGCAGAGATGAGGAAGATGAATGACCACAGTGGCTGCTACAGGCCCGTAAATATCCAGGGAAACAAGGTCAGTTACCACGGCACGCGTCAGGAGAGCCCGGAAAAGGAGGTGAAAAGGCTGCAGAAGAGATTTCTCCACAAGGATGGCAGCTGCAACGTCTACTTCAAGCACATCTTCGGGGAGTGGGAGAGCTACGTGGTGGACATTTTCACCACGCTGGTGGACATCAAGTGGCGCCACATGTTTGTGATTTTCTCCCTGTCCTACGTGCTCTCGTGGCTGCTCTTCGGCCTGGTGTTCTGGCTGATCGCCATCCAGCACGGGGACCTGTTCGGCGACGAGGAGGTCACCCCCTGTGTGGCAAACGTGCACAGCTTCACGGGAGCCTTCCTGTTCTCCCTGGAAACCCAGACCACCATCGGGTACGGGTACCGCTGCGTGACCGAGGAGTGCTCGCTCGCCATCCTCATGGTGATCCTGCAGTCGGTGCTGAGCTGCATCATCGACACCTTCATCATCGGCGCGGCCTTGGCCAAGATGGCCACGGCCCGCAAGAGGGCCCAGACCATCCGTTTCAGCTACTACGCCGTGGTCGGGCTGAGGGATGACAAGTTCTGCCTGATGTGGCGCATCGGGGACTTCCGGCCCAACCACATGGTGGAGGGCTCCGTGCGCGCGCAGCTGCTGCGCTACAGGGAGGACAAGGAGGGGAGGATGACCATGGAGTACCGGGACCTAAAGCTGCTCAATGACCAGATCATACTGGTCACACCAGTCACCGTCGTCCATGAGATCGACAGCGACAGCCCCTTGTACGGCCTGGACCGCAAAGCCCTGGCCAAGGACAGCTTTGAGATCCTGGTGACGTTTGTCTACACGGGTGACTCCACGGGGACTTCCCACCAGTCGCGGAGCTCCTACGTCCCCAGAGAGATCCTGTGGGGCCACAGGTTCAACGATGTCCTGCACGTCAAGAAGAAGTACTACAAGGTGGACTGCCTGCAGTTTGAGGAGACCACGGAGGTGTACGCCCCCCACTGCAGCGCCATGCAGCTGGAGCGGAAGGAGCAGGAGTGGAACCGCGCCGAGAAGACGCGGGAGAAACACACGGAGAAGTCAGCCCTGGAAATCAAGTCTAACCAAAAGTCCTTCAGCGCTGTTGCCCTCGTCACCAGTTGTGAGGATCCTGAGGAGCCAGTGACAGCTTCCAGCCGGCCTCCTGGAGAGGTTTCCTACAGGAAAGCAGCTGTGACCTTAAGCAGGCTCTCCATAGAGTCCCAAATCTGACTTTTCCCGCCGTTGAAACCCCTCCCAACAAATTGTCCCCTCGTAGCTCCTCGAATTCGAACAATGAACTCGTGTGCAGCAGTATTTACATCCCAGACCTCGCTGACAGCGTGCCCACGCTGTCACACGCTGTCACACACTGTCACACCCTGTCACACACCCTGTCACACCTGCTGGGCTGCCAGGGCCAGCTCTGCACTGGTTGCTGTGGGCACAATGGAGCAGCTTCCACTTGGGATGCCCAGGGAGCCCCTGCACTTGAGCAAACCCCGAGTGAGCTTCCTTCCCCTGCAGGGACCAGGGCTGGCCGTGCCCAGAGACACAGAATGACCTCGGCAGGGCACACAAACCGTGCCCTGGGCCCTCTGGGCAGGGGTTTCTAAGCTGCCTCATTGCTTTGGAAAGCCCATTCCCAGCCCCTCCAGGAGGCTCTGGAGCTCCCTTGTCCCCACAAATGATTCCTCAGATGCAGCCTCATCCCAGAGCTCCTCTGAGGAATCAGTGGAGCTGTTCTATTACTGACCCCAGTGTTCCTGGGTGGCTTTGGACACATGTTCACACCCTGCCCAGTCCTATGGGATCCACAGTGGGATCCTGGAGAGGTTTCATTCCCTAATCATGAGCCATTCCCTGAGGTGCTGCTCCCTCAGCAGCTGGAGGGATGCAGGAGGTCAAAAAAAAAAAAAAAAATCAAAACAAGACCTCCAGTTTTTAATCAGCAAAATCAGGTTGAGCCTTGAGGAGAAGATCATGTCTGGAGTGAGCTGTGCAATATTTTATATCAAATCCTCCTTAATTTCATTTCATTTTGCTTTCCTTTTTAGCGTGTTGCACTTCCTTGCAAAGACAAAGATCAATGTGGAGAACAAACAGGGTGACTTTGTCAAAATGAAAAATGCTTGTCTCAGATGGCCGTGTAAAAATGATCCTTCACAGAGAAATCCAACAACTCCTCTGTCGGCTCAAACCAGGAAAAAAAAGGAAAACGTTGACGCTCTGAAGGTGTCTGTGACGTGGAAGTTCCGTGCTCTGCACATCTCTGTAATTATTTAGTGAGCAATGCCTCATCATGCTTTTGCCCCTGATGATTGCAGTTCATCTGCATTGCGTTTAATTATCCTGCAAATGTAAAATAATCATATTGGAGTTTGTGGGCTTGATCTCACCCGCCCTTAGGGGCGAAGAAATTCCGTGTTTGCCTGCTCTCTGTGGTTGCTGGAATTCTTCTGTCTCCACAGGGGAGTTCACCCCACCTTCCTCAGGATTTTGGGGAGCTGAGGGCAGCAGGATGAGTTTATCCTGGAAGTGTTCACCCCTCTCCATTTATTGCTGAAGGAGATGAAACAACTGCTGTGGAAACGCTGGCGAACTTTAGGCTGCTAAAATTAGCTCTGACGAGTCATTCACATCATTCTGACTAATTAATTGGGGTTTTATGAGCTCATCACGTTTAATGAAGAAAAAATAGCCTGCTAAGTGTTTGTTTTTTTTTTTTTTTTCCCCTACAATTTACTCCATGCAGTAGTAGGATTGCTGGATTATTTTAATGTATTTTTTTTTTGCTAGCACTTGTCTCTAAAGGGATAAACATGATCCCTTTAGGTAAAACTGAAGCCTGGGGGGTGTTAGTTATTCCAAAACTCATTAATTAGCCTATTCTATGTGCTGATTCATCAGCAGAAACCACTTATAAGTGCAGTAAAAACCATCTTTTTGTATCCTGGATTTAAACACTGGCAGACATGGGGGAAATAGTCTAAAAAAAATGGAAAGGAATGTAGGAAAATGTAGGAAAATGTGGAAGGGTCTCAGTGTGGTGTTGGAAAAAACACCACTGGGATTGAATAAAATAGAATGTCACCTTCCAGACATGGGAATTAACCCTTCCACTCCCCTCAGATCCTGCCTGGGGTGCTTTTATTTAATGCTGGGCACCCCTTTTTGAGAAAGGCGTGGAGCAATTGGAAGGGAATCGGGAGATGTGGAGAAGCTGCCAGTGAGGAAGGAGGGAAATGGCTCACGGTGCTCCAGTCCTGACAAGGGCTGGGAGGCAAAGAGCTCCCAAACACAGAAATTGCATTTGGAGGGGGGCAAATCTGGGGCTGGGAGGGGATGGGACAGGGAAAGATGGGATGAAACTGGGGGAAAAGGGAGGGAAAACAATTAGGAAACACTTAACGAGGGTGAGGGTGACAGAGATGAGGGTTTGTGGTGGCTCTGGGAATCCTGATGGAGGAGGAAACAGAGCCAGGAGTGAGACTGAAAGGCCAGCCTGGAACGTCCCAAGGCTTCTGCTCTGTGATCCGTGGTTTCCACCCCCAGGATGTCCCCCTGGACACAGCTGCACTGCTCACCCACGGTGTTTGCTCCACCACAGAGTGAGGGGGCTCAGAGGGGTGAGATCTTACTGAGATGAGCGACCAAAACCCCCACATTCCCTCCCAAGGTGCCAATTCCAGGTGCTGGGTGCCAAAGCAGCTCCCCCTGTGAAGCTGGGGGGCTCAGCTGCCTTTCCCTCCCCAAATTCTCTTCCCTGTGAGCCTCTGGAAAAATTCTTCCTTTGGAATGGCTTTGCTGGAAGTGAAAGTGCCAGGAGGCTGAATTAGGGATGTGTCCTGTGGTTTTTGGCACAGAGAGATGCAAATAATAAATACAAATACATGAGTATGGCTGGTGAGGAGGGCCTGGGTCAGCTGATGAGGGTCAGGAAGAAACTTCTCTTCTGGGCATGTTAATTCATAAAAAGCTGCTTTATATTTTCTTCTACTTTTATCTCCAGCCTCTGATCCCAGCCTGTGCTGGGACAAGATGCTGGGGAACCACTGCTCTCACCCAGCCTGGCTTTTTTTTCTGTTTGTTACTTTAATTTCATTTATCCCAGTACAAACACTATGTATAATAATGATGAATAGCAAAGCATGCAGTTCTTTTTTTTCTTTAATGAATAAAGACATCAAAATAAAGAACATTCCTTTGCCACACACCTTGTGAGAGCACATTGGGCTTTTCTTCTCTTCAGCTACAAGATTTGAACTTCCATATCCAGTTTCTCTGGGCAAGCTATGCCAGGACCTCACCACCTTCACAGGGAATAATTTATTCCTAATTCCTCATCCAGCCCTGCCCTCTGGCAGTGGGAGCCATTCCCTGGGTCCTGTCCCTCTGTCCCTTGTCCCCAGTCCCTCTGCAGCTCTCCTGGAGCCCCTTTAGGCCCTGGAAGGGGCTCTGAGCTCTCCCTGGAGCCTTCTCCTCTCCAGGTTTATATTTACACGAGCCCTGACTGTGTTCTGGGTAGAGCCAGTTCTTAATCCTTCCTCCCTAGGAAAGGTTCCTGCAGGAGGACACTGGACAATGGAAAAATAGGAAAAATAGGAAAAATAGGAAAAATAGGAAAAATAGGAAAAATAGGATAAATGAGAGGGGGACTCTTCCTCCCCCATCTGCTCTTTCTCAGTGAGGATTTCCCAGGGATTTTTCTCCATCCCCATTGTAGGCCTGAGCAGTAAAAAAGCAAACGAGAGTCCCAGAAACCCAACCAAAGTTACAACACGTGCACCCCCCAGCAGGAGCACAGACCTGAGCCTCCAGTCATTCCCAATTAACTGCAGGAAAATTCCCACCAGCCCAAAGGGAAGAACCTGGATATATTTTGGGCAGTTCCGTGGTGAAACAACAGGACCTTCCTGCTCTTCCAGAGCCTTGCACATCTCCTTGGAGCTTCCAGAAGCCAATTCCTGAAGCTGAGGTTCAGCAGCTCCTTCCCAGCCACCACTAAGAGGCAGGAATTGGAATTTCTGTGTGGAAGTTGCTCACCCCGTCCCCGACTTTTCCACCAAATTTACCAGCTGAAGCAAAATTCTAAACAACAAAGAGCAAACACAAACCACCCTGCACTGGCCTCCTGACTCATGATTAAAACTTCACCCTGGTTATTTTCCCTTGGAAGGCAACACCGTTGTTCCGGGTCAAGATTAATTTATGTCAAAGGGGATATAATAAGAGATTATTATATCATTTATTTTTCCAGCCTTGCTCACCACCATTCATTAGGGCAGCTGGCACCTCCTTCCCCGTTATCATGTGTCATTTAGTGCATAGTTTTTGTGAAGTTGGGTTTCAGATGTGGGGCAGGATTTTATCCCCTTGTTTATCCCTCGTTTCTCACACGCTGTGCAGGAGGACTGAGCTCACTTCAGGAAACAACAGGTACCCTTCAGGGCATCAGAAATGTTGTGTAGGAGGGAAAGAAATTGCTGGTAAGCTTTTTTTATCTCTTAAATCTTCGCTGGTTGGAGCTGGGAACCTGCAAACAGAAGGAGTTGGTGTCTGTGGTGGGCAGGAGAGGCCCAAAGCAGGGAAAAGGAAGAAGCATCTGACAACAGAGTCACTTCCAGGCAGACAAGGGGAAGTGTGACAGAACCAGGCTGAAACAAGACATTGAAAGTTTCCATCTGGGCTGAAAATTGTGGATGGATGTTTTCCTGGGGCTTAAAAGTCCCAGCGTGGGAGCTGCTCCCAGGATTTCCAGGGTTTTGTGAGGTCAGTCCTGGTGGCTGAGGAGTTGCTGGGGATGAACACCGAGCAAAGGCAGTGTGAGGCTGGGCAGTTCTGGTTTGGGCTCGTGCTGCTCCCTGGAAGCCAGGAGGGTTTGGAACCCTGATATCAACACCTCTCGATGTTTTCTTCAGGCCAAGCAATGCAAAGTTACCTTGCACTGTCACAAATGCACAAGAACTTCCCACCCAGGCGTGTCATGGAATCGTGGAATGGTTTGGGATGGAAGGGAGCTCAAAGCTCATCCAGTGCCACCCCTGCCATGGGCAGGGACACCTTCCACAGACCAGGCTGCTCCAGCTGTCCTTGGACACTTCCAGGGATGGGGCAGCTGCAGCTCATGGGGGAGTTTCTCCCAAATATCTCATCTAAATCTCCCCTTTTTCACTTTAAAACCATTACCCCTTTTCCTATCGCTGTCTTCCCATGTAACAAGCAACTCTCCCTATTTCTTGCCATCCCCCTTTAGAGTCTGGACCAATCCCAATCCCAATCCCAAACCTGGTCCCCATCCCGGTCCCTATCCCTATCCTGTTCCAGATCCCAATCCTGATCCCCTTCCCTGTCCTGACTCTGATCCCAATCCCAATCCTGATCAATCCCATCCCCATCCCCATCCCCATCCCCATCCCCATCCCCATCCCCATCCCTGTGCTGATCCCGATCCCGATCCCGATCCTGATCCCTGTGCTGATCCCGATCCCGATTCCCATCCCTGTACCGATCCCGATCCCTGTGCTGATCCCGATCCCTGTGCTGATCCCGATCCCTGTGCTGATCCCGATCCCGATTCCCATCCCTGTACCGATCCCGATCCCTGTGCTGATCCCGATCCCGATCCCGATCCCGATCCCGATCCCGATCCCGATCCCGATCCCGATCCCGATCCCTGTACCGATCCCGCTCCCTCGGCCGCCACCTGGCGGCAGCGCCCGGAGCTGCAGCGGGCGCCGCGCGGTCACCGGAGCATCTGCGGCGACAGCGGCGACAGCGGCGACAGCCACGCTCAGCCCCCGCCGCCTGCCCTCGGCTCCCGCAGCCCCTCGGGGGCCGTTCTGCACCCTCCGGGACCGGACCCCCACCCGTCCCGAAGTGTCACCCCGAAAAAAGCGGGGTTACAACCTGACAACCTGTTGCCAGTGAACTCCCAGTATTCCCAGTGTTTCCTGACCATCCCCAGGAAGTCTGGGCACAGCTCTCAGATTCAGCACCGTCAGTCAGCGCAGAACGCGTTTTGTTACCAAACTGATCCGGCGTCTGCTGGTTTATTTTGTATCGTTCCCCTTTTTGTGGAGCAGCAGAGCTGGGAGGGACGTGGCCCCATTTGCCAGCTTAGGTAAATATAGCCAGGCAAACCTGGCTGCACTCCACCAGGAACCTTTCAAATAGGGCAATGAGCTATTTGTGGCCAAAGGGACAGACTCGGGGACATATCAGTGACCAAGAGCCGCCTGTTTGTTTGGGCCAGGGAACGTGTGTGCGTGTAGAAAGGCAATGCTAACATTTATTATTGTGTAAAACCCCGCACAGAAAAGCTCCAGAATAGAAATGCCTTAATAATTATCTCATCCCCAGTGCCATGTCCACTTCTGGATGCACATTTTCCGTCGAGCGGCTCCGTGCGTTCTCTCACGCACGGGAGGAGCTCCAGTGAAACATCTGCTGAGCCCTCCGTATCATCCTCCTCCTTCACATCCTCTCTCCGGGCTCTAGGAAGCTCCACAAGTGTCAGGCAGCTGCTCTGCTGCGACTACTGGGCAGTGCATTCGTTCCTCCCCATCTTTGATCACAGGGTGTCTCCCAGCCTCGCCTGACGGGGGAGGGACTATTTTTGGCCTGTCACGATCCCTGCTTGGCCCAGGTGCCAAAAGGAGCTGGTGGCCTCTGTGTGACCGCGGTGCGGAGCAGCCACGGGAGGAGGCTGCCCCAGGGGCTCCCCAGTCCCGCTGCTCTGAGCTGGGGCTCGGTGGAAGGGCTCTGTTGGGTGTCTCCAGCAGGAATTTTGGCTGGCAAAATGCCTGGTTGGGGTAGCCATGGGAGGAGGCTGCCCCAGGGGCTCCCCAGTCCCGCTGCTCTGAGCTGGGGCTCGGTGGAAGGGCTCTGTTGGGTGTCTCCAGCAGGAATTTTGGCTGGCAAAATGCCTGGTTGGGGTAGCCATGGGAGGAGGCTGCCCCAGGGGCTCCCCAGTCCCGCTGCTCTGAGCTGGGGCTCGGTGGAAGGGCTCTGTTGGGTGTCTCCAGCAGGAATTTTGGCTGGCAAATGCCTCGTTTGGGGTAGCCATGCTCTGAGTGGGGCAGGAAAAATAGGAATTACGCATCAACGCTTTCAGATCTCTGAGTGGAAATCAGAAAGAGCCCAGGGAGTGTCTCTGAGGGGAAGCCTTCCCTGCCCTTACTCATGGGAAGTAAGTGTGGCCCCACCAATTCCATGGGAGGCTCTCCAGAGTGACCTGTGGTAGGATGTGAAGCGGGAAATTAAATTTGGGAAGTGTTTTATGGCAGTTCCTGCAATTACTCACTGCACTGATTAAACATCTCTCCAGTGGTCCCTTTCTCCACAGGCAACCACTCTGTTAGAAGGTGTTTTTTGTCTTCCCTCCCATTTTATCCTGCTTTTTGGAGAAGTCCCAGGTAAAGCAATCAGATGTGGTTCTTTACAATCCCACACAGCAGCAGCCACGAGGCATTTCCCAACAGCCTCCAGCAAACCCTGCTCGTACAGAACTCCTAAACGCACAGAATTCCTTTGCTACGGACCAAAAATGTGGGGGAATGGTTTGGAAAAGCTGTGGTGATAGCAATCCTCAGGATCTGGGGTGAGCAGCCTCAGGGAAGTGTCACATGTCTGCACATGTGGATTGGGACTGAAGCAGCTCCCATCCCTTCCCTCACACTGATAAAAGGGGAGGGTCCCTGCCAGTTCCAGCTCCAGTTTCACCCCTCTGAAATATCTGCCCTTTCCCCAGCTGTGTGTTCGGCCCGGGGTAATTAGCACGGTGCTAATTTTACCTGAGGTGATGAAAGCCCAGGAACGGCCTCTCCCCATCAAGGGAGGATCCACGCCCTGCCCCAGCCTCCTGGGCTTTGTTTGAGCAAAGGAAGCCGCGGCTCTGACTCCTGGATTTGCTCCCTGGGGAGGCTTCTCCTTCCCAGAGCGATCTGAAGCACAGCTGAGGGCAGAGAAGAGCGAGGCCAGGGATGTTTCGTGCTGGGAACCAACAGCACCGAGGGCTGAGGTGCTGCCTGACAGCAAATTACCTGATGCAGATTAAATTACTCACCCAGATCTGCTTCTTCTCCTTGCCCCCCTGGGAGAGGAGCCACTTCCAGACACCAAACAGCACAAAGATGCTTGGAAGCCTTTCATTCCTTTCTGGGCCTTCCAAAAAGATTCAGAGTCAATTGCCATTTCGGGTGAAGATTCAGAACAGACACTTCTTCAGCTTGAAAAAATTACAGCGGAGTACGGTCAGAGGCGAAGCAATTTGCCAGGGCTTGAGGAGTGTGAATAATGCAAAGCAAAGAGCTCTGTGCAGCCTCCAGTGTCACATCCTGCCCTGTGCACCCATCCTGCCTTCCCTGGAGCCCTGGGACCAGCAGCACAGCTGGGCACGAAGGAGAGCTCAGCTGGCAGGGGAGCTCTGACTTCTGGAAAGCTGGAGGATGGATTTGTGGGTTGGGTTTGTTTTATTTCTTTTTAACAAAAGGAGCCAGAATTGATTGGCACTGCTGGCAGTTGATCCTGAGCTCTGGAGTCACCCCACCAGGCGAGAGGAACAAAGCCAGCCCGTTGTTCCCTGCTCCAGTCAGTTCTGCACAGGATTTTTTGTGTCACCTTTGGTGGCAGAGAGCACAAGCACCTTCCAGTACTGTCACAGGTGACGTGACCAGCCCCTGCTCATTCTCTTTCTCTCTTTGTCTGCCCTGGTGCCCCTGATTGTCCCTGCATGTGATCCCTGCCCTTTGTCAAATCAAGACAGTCCCAGCCTGGGTGCTGGGTGTCCCCTCTGCCTGTCACAGGGGACCTCAGGAGGCATTTGGCCCCAAAATGTGCTGGGATTGAAATGAAATAGCTCTCGAAGCACAGCTCTGAATGGGGTTTGTGCTCTGAGGCCTCTGAGGAGGGATGGGAACTTCTTGGATCAGCCTCGGCTCCTCTGGAGCCACAGACCTGTGGTGGGATTCTGGACACCTGCCCAAAACTGTGGGTGCCAGCCCAGAGGGCAGGCAGGGGAGGGATCCAGGGAGGGATCCGGGGAAGGGATCTGGGGAAGGGATCCAGGTAAGAAATCTGGGGAAGGGATCTGGGGAAGGGGATCCAGGGAGGGGATCCAGAGAAGGGATGAGGGAAGGAATCCAGGGAGGGATCCGGGGAGGGGATCCAGGGAAGGGATGAGGGAAGGAATCCAGGGAAGGACTTAGGGAAGGGATCCAGGCCCAGGACCCAGGGAAGTGATGAGGGAAGGGATCCAGGGAAAGGAACCAGGGCAGGGATTCAGGGAAAGGAACCAGGGAAGGGATGAGGGAAGGGACCCAGGGAAGGGACCCAGGATGCTGCTGCAGCTCTCATCCCACCTGTGGGGAGCAATCCCAGCCCTGTGGAACCACAGGAATGCTGGGACCTGCGATGCCACCACAGCCCCACGATGTCACCAGGCCCCGCTGTCGCCAGCTCCGACATGGATCAGCTTTCCGTGCTGATTGCTCAACATTTGATGGGAAAAAGCACAACCTTTCCCCCTCCAGTCCCTGTCACAAGGCTGTTTAATAGGGTTTGGGCATCAGCTCAAGTAACACCAGGGGATCAAAGCCAACTCCTGAAGAATTAGGGAGATTACAAAGAACCTCATGGCTGACGCTGAGGCGCAGCATTTCCCAGGGCAAACCAGGAGAGAGCCCCCTCCTGCCACCATCCTTGCCCTCCTGGCACCCGGGTCAGGCTGGGCCAGAGCACAGGACATTCTGTTTGGCCCAAATTCCAGCTCAGGATGCCCGGGGGTGGGTGGGGAATCCTTCCCCTGTGCGTAAGTAAGGCGCAGCTGGGCCTGGAGGCACAAAATGGCATCAGAAAAGCAAATAATCAGCACAGGATCGTGATAGCAGGGGAAAGGAAGCCGTGGCGTTTACTTGCTGGGGATAATTTCCCCTCTGACGACAGATTTTTCAAGTGGCAGAGGTGTTTTAACGGGTGGGCCTTGGAGGGCTGGTCCAAGTAATCAGCCCAAAACAATCTCAGGAAGTTCAAGCAACACTTTGGAGCTCGGTTTGGTTGTACTCATCTGCTCAGTTTTAGTTTGGAGGGGCATTTTGAGAGGTGCCAGCTGATTTAATTTGTGCTCTTCTTTCCAGGCCCTGCAGGAGCTCTGGGAAGGGCCGAGCTCCACGTGTGCCAGGGACCAGCTCTGGGTCTCCTGGCCAGGATCTCCTTGGCTTCCTGAGCAGGGAAGGGCAGGCAAAGGGGGGAAAAGATGCTGTGAAGGCTCTGGAAGGGCTTGAGGCCTCCAAAAAGCTGGGACTGCTCCCCAGCAGCTCCAGGAGCATCCCTGGTGCACCCGGTAGAGAAATGCAGTCATTGTTGATGGGCAGAATCCAGCAGAAACACACCCAAACCTACCCAGTCCCCTCTCAGGGAGAGTCTCCTGCAGTGCCATGGGGGTGGAAGCTCCCACTGGACGTAGAAACCCCAGTGCTGGCTCCTCAGGAAACTCCAGCTTGTTTTCTGCTGTGGTTTTCCTTCCACAATGGCCAGTGATCTAACTCTCTGTTTTTAGCACACGGTTTATTTGCTTTCCAGGAGAGAAAATAAACTCTGATATTGTCATTTATGTTGTGGCCACAGACTCCAGGCAAATTCTGAGGCTCTGGTGCAACGTGATAGAAAACACAGAGGACATTTGATCTCAGCTAATCTACTGGAATAAAACGTGTGAGGAAGAGAGGAGAGCAGTCATTTACGTGGTGTTAGCAGAAATCAGATGCTTTCAGGTTTATAAATGCAGTTTTCAGTGGAGTGGATGCCCTGATAGGCAATAAATTACAGTGGTAATAAATGCTCAGCAGCAGAAATGCAGCAGGCAGAGTGCAGGGAAACCAGGGGGGTTTGCCAGAGGCTCCCTGGGGCACTGCTGGGAGCAGCTTCCACCCTGTGCCCACATCTCCCACAGCATCTCCCTCCCAGGAACCACCAAACCTCACCTGGGGAGGTGCAGCTGCCCAGTTCCTTGGTGCCCGTGTGTGAGTACAAACGGGTCAGGAGGAGAGGTGCAGCAAAGGCAGGAGATTGGCAACCATTTTGCTCAGAAAAGACAGAAACTTTCCAGCTCTTTCTGCTGCAACTCGGTTCTTGTTCTTTCATGCCACTCCCTTTCCCATTGGAAGCTTTCCACGTCTCTGCCCATGGTGGCACCCTCAGGTCTCTGCTTTGTCCCTGCCTGGTGCAATCAGACAAACACAGCCCAGCCCCTCTCTCCGAGCCTCCTGGGCTCTGCAGGGGAGGTCTGAACGTTGTCTGAGCACCACCAGGGCTTTGGAGCCAGCAGGTGACCTGACTTGGCTGAACAACCCCAAATCTCTTTGCCTTTTCTCCTAAAAGAGAAGAATTGGGGTTGGAAAAGAGGAGAGAGTTGGGATTGTTCAGTGGTGACCTCGTTGTGGCCTTGCAGGGCCTGAAGGAGCTGACAGGAAAGGTGGAGAGAGACTTTGGACAAGGATGGAGCGACAGGACAAGGGGGATGGTGTAAAACTGAGAGAGGGCAGGGGGAGGTGGGGTGTTGGGAAAAATCCTTCCCTGTGAGGGTGGGGAGGGGCTGGGATGGAATTCCCAGAGCAGCTGTGGCTGCTCCTGCATCCCTGGCAGTGTCCAAGGCCGGGTTGGACAGGACTTGGAGCAGCCTGGGACAGTGGAAGGTGACCCTGCCATGGCAGGGGTGGAACGGGATGAGTTTAAGATCCCTTCCAACCCAAATTCTGGCATTCTGTGACTCTGATCCTCTGACTGCCCACAGCAGGGAGCCACTAAAAACCCGATGGACGTCCTTGAGAGCCTCCTGCTCACGGGCAAGATCCATAACCAGAGGTTTTCAAAGCAGAGGAACACCGAGATCTGCTCAGCCTGCTGCGCTCCCAGGAGCCCGTCCTGGTTTAGGAAAAGGTGGCACAGAGCAAGGGGGGCTGAAAGGGAGAGAATGAAAGTGCAGCCCCACACTTGTGAGTGTGTGTAAGCTGCTGGCTCTTAACCCTTTTCCTTCCAGGAATTGTCAGCATCCCCACGGCAGCTCCATAAGCACGTTCTCACCCCTCTGGCAAGTTTTATTAACCATTAACTCCCTTTCCCTGGAGATAGCCGCAGAATGGGAGCTGTGGAGATCAGCAGATAACTGGGAGATTAAAAGGAAAATCTTAGCTTGGGGAATGTGTCATTGCTTGGCCACTTCGATCACTCACACTAATTCCTCCTCATTAATCTGAAAATTCCTCCTTGTTAATCTGGAAATTCCTCCTTGTTAATCTGAAAATTCCTTTTCATTAACCTGAAAATTCCTTCCTCATTAACCTGAAATTCCTCCTTGTTAATCTGAAAATTCCTTTTCATTCATCTGAAAATTCCTTCCCATTAATCTGAAAATTCCTTCCCATTAATTTGAAAATTTCTTCTCATTAACCTGAAAATTCCTTCTCATTAATCCGAAAATTCTTCCCCATTAATCCAAAAATTCCTTCCTCATTAATCTGAAAATTCCTCCTCGTTAATCTGAAAATTCCTTCTCATTAACCTGAAAATTCCTTTTCATTAATCTGAAAATTCCTTCCTCATTAACTTGAAATTCCTCCTTGTTAATCTGAAAATTCCTTTTCATTCATCTGAAAATTCCTTCCCATTAACCTGAAAATTCTTCTTTGTTAATCTGAAAATTCCTTCCCATTAATCTGAAAATTCCTTCCCATTAATTTGAAAATTTCTTCTCATTAACCTGAAAATTCCTTCTCGTTAATCTGAAAATTCTTCCCCGTTAATCCAAAAATTCCTTCCTCATTAATCTGAAAATTCCTTCCCATTAATCTGAAAATTCCTTCTCATTAATCTGAAAATTCCTTCTTATTAATCTGAAAATTCCTTCTCATTTACCTGAAAATTCCTTCTCATTAATCTGAAAATTCCTTCCCATTAATCTGAAAATTCCTTCCATTAATCTGAAAATTCCTTCCATTAATCGGAAAATCCCTGCCCATTAATCTGGAAACACTCCCCCACTGCTGTCTTTGAGCACAAAGCTGACTGGTGGCTTGAGAAGGAAAAATATGGAATATTGCTGTGTCACAAACAATGCCAGATGTCCTTTCCATTTACTGCATTTCTGGAAGATTCTCCACAATCCTGGATTGTGGGAACAGGTCCCTGAGTGCTGCTGGACCTGTCTGCTTGGAGAAAATATGGAATGTGCCAGGTGTACATTGAATATCAGATGAACATTTCCGCATCATTTGAAGGCCTTTGACCCTGCACTGAGAGCTCTGAGCTCCTTTTTCACCAACAGCACATTTTATTGGGTCTGAAAGTTCAGCTGGGAACTAAAGATGCTTTAAATTAGGCGCCTTAATTTGGTGAGAGCCGAGCCACATGGAATATAGCGTTGGAAAGGAGTTTTCCTTGGCAGAATTTGTGGGTTGCTGTTGGATTGGGAGTTAGATACAGCTCCTGCTAGAAGTGGATTTCAGTTTGGAATTCAGTATTTCAAGATTTCTTCACCTTGCTCCCCACATCCCCCTCCTGCAGCAGCAAGGACTGAAAATATATTTATTTTTTTCCAAAATACAGCTGGTGATTTGCCTTTAGGACAAGCCTAACTAAGGCAGCCTGAAATCTTAAGTGAAGATTTTGGACACAAAATATATGATTAAGAAAACAAATGTGGTTAGGGGGTGTGAGTTTACTCTTCTCAGGTACATAAAGCCTAAATTCAATTTCCTCTGTCCAATTTCATCCCTCCCGTGGACAAACCCATTCTAATTCAGCAGAACTGCACATCTGTAGATCCCATTTGCTTGCAAATCTATTTATTTGCTCTCTCAAGTCTTATCAAACGTGCAAGCTTCTCTCTGTGGCATTCTCATTGGATTTCCCCACTCCTTCTGTTACCAGCGTGGGTTCATTTTCCCTCGGAGATCCCAGCATTAGACCCATAAAGATCCAGTTGGTGCCTAAACCCCAGGAGGTTACTGGGAATGGGGAAATCACCTTTTCCTGAGGAATTTTTTCCAGTTGACTTCACGGTTAAGGAAGAAAGGCGAACTCATGCCAGTTTACATGCATGCAAATGGTGAGACCCAAAAAAATAAAAGCCCAGCGTGTTATTTATGGCATTTCTTCTCCTCTTGTGGAAAGCTTTGATTCCCCCAGCCCGTGTTTTCTTTGCAAGTACAATACAATTAAGCCATTTTCAGCTGGCAATAAAATCCTTGAGAACCGAAGCAGATTTGGCCACTTGAAGAGATGAGGACTAATGCAATCTGATAATTAGGTCCTTTCAGCGCCAAGACAGAAAAAGCAATTTAATAACGTCTCCCGTGGAGTGAGACAGGGGCTGAAGCCTCTGATCCAAGGTCTGGGCCTGCAAACAACTCCCAAATTTCCTTCCAGGGGGAATCTGCAAGCTGAGGGACAGGGTGGCTGTGGTGACAACCGAGGGGAGAACTGTGACAGAAACAGGGGAGAAAAATTCTCGCAGGTTCTTCCTTCCCAGAGCCCTTGATCTCCCTTGGTACCATTTTTTTCCTGCAGATAAAGGGTCTTGCCTTGAAAATCTCCCAGCCCATGACCATTTCATGTCGCTTTTCTAATATTTCAGTGAGAGATTTCCGAGGCAAGGCGACGTCAGATTGGAAAACCATTCACGGAGAGAAGGAAAACGAACCCCCCGCTCAGCACTCAGGGTTAAGTTTTCAGCTGTCTCACCCTCTTTGTCCTGGCTTGTTGCAACAGGAAAGGGTTTTTTAGAAACTTTTCTTGTAACTTCAGCTTCCCTGTTTGGAAGTTTGGAAGGGCTCCTCTCGCTGGAGCCCATGCAGGCGGCTCCGTTATGGTTTTCATTATCTGTGCAATGGGTTTAGAATCGATATTTCATTCAAAGAAGAGCTTTCTGGGCAGAGCTGCCCCGACTTTGAGAAGGCTGTGAAACAGTGGTGATGTATCTGCTCTCCCCTGCCTCGTGTGCAATGCTGAATGGCTGAGTAAGCCTTACTCATCTGGGCAGATAAATCTGTAGTAGGGCTGTATTTTTTTTATCGGCCGCTTCACATGAGTAAAGGCTGAGTAAGAGGCTCCAAAGCCACGCTGCAATCTGGAGTATCTTGGAGATTTTGCACAGGGAATTGCTGCACCCACCCCCCCAGCAGAGCATCTCTTAGCAGGAGTGGATCACAGCTCTTGATTTCACTGACACGTAGATGGGCAAATACTTCAAGGCGCCTCAAATTGTTGCTATTTTAGCAATTCATGGGAAGTACACAAAGAGAAACATGAGGGATATTTTTCCTCTGACACAGGTACATGAACTGTGCCCGTGTCTTTCAAATCCTGTGGATTTAATTATCTTCCTCTCACTAAATGGATAAACTAATTGCAGTCATCCCCCGTGTAGATTTTGCTTTCCAGATCCATCACTCGTAAGTTTTGGACTTCTCTTCCTCTTGCAAACGAAGAGAACCACCCCAGACCAACTCACAAACAGTGTGATTGCCCAACTTGCCAGATTGCCCAACGAGCAGAAGCACTTGTCTCTGCTTCCCCCTCCCCACCACGTAAATTCTGCTCCTCCTGCACTCACAAATGTGGCGCTTGTGAACCAGCTGCCCTCGGCCGTTGTGTTTATTGCTGCAACAACGCGGCACTTCCTCACTGGGGATCCGGGGAACTCGGCAAACACCGGCGGTGCCAGGCACGGCAGTCGGCGGGATGGAGCCGCAGCAGCACGGGGAGGCTGCTCCTGCAGCCTCTGCGCCAGGAGAGAGCATTTGGGCAAAGCTTTTCCACCGAGCGTTTAAAGACAGCTCATGGCAGACCTGGACACTTAGCAAACAAATGAGGAGGAGAGTTTAAGCAACAAGGAGCGACTGCAGGCGCTGGCATTGCTGTGGAAAGTGAGGAATCATATTTACAGCCTGCTCTGGACATTGTAAGAAGCTCTCTGGAGGCCGACCCGCTTGGAGCAGTCTATCCCCCAGCAGCTCCAGGCTGACCTGCGGCTGATGGCCGCTGCCTTTCCCGGGAGCACCCCAGCACCCATTTGTGGGTGTTTCAGGGGCTGCCGTCGCAGTGCTGGGTGCAATTCAAGGTGTTCATGGCAATTCATAAAGCCTGGGGTGCTCTGCCGCCCTGCATTCACCTTATTTTTCCAGCACAGCACGGGCAGCCCCATGGATTTCAGCTGCTGTCCCTCCCCGAGGGCAGGGACAGTGTCCTGCTGCGGACACCTGCCCTGGAACCCAACAGCCCCGCACTGTCCGTCAGAGCCGGAGCTTGGCAAACTTCAGGCTGTGCTTACAAGGCTGTTTTTGTTCCTGCAAGGCTCCCGGCCAGGCATTTCATCCTTATTTTCTTTGTCTTAGGCCATGTCCACTGTAGGGAGGACAAGCTGTTAAAAACATGTGGATTTCTGCACATTTCAACCCCGGCCAGCCTGGCCGAGCTGCCACAGGTGACTCAGGGAACAAAGCCGTGGATCCCACGCACCGCGGCCAGGCTCGTGCTGCCCTTGCTTCCAGCCTTGCTCCAAAAGATCTCAGCCCGGGGATCAAAGCTCTTGCCTCGGAAGGGATGTTTCATTTAGTTTAAGGGAAGGATTTTCGGTTTAGGAGCAGTGTCGTGCTGTGTTTGTCTGGCTTCTCGTGCCTGCTAGAGCCGGGAGTTTGGGATAGGACACCCTGCACCTTAGCACTCCCCTTCACTAAAATAAAGAAAGGGACAAAAGGAACGAAACTTTTCTGTCTCCGGTATTTTTTCTCACTGCTCCGGGCTTCGGACATCAGCCCGAAACACGGGAACGGGAGCGAGCGGGCAGCCAGCTCCCACACGGGGCCATCCCAGACTCCCCGTGAAGTCCCGCAAAAGCCTTTATCGCTGCCGAGGGAGGGCGAGGGGATGCCGGCGGCAGGTGCCGGGTGCCCGCGGGCGCAACCGGAGCGTCCCGGAGCCGGGGAACGAAACCGCCCCGGCGCTGCGTCCCCGCAGAGCCGAGCGAGCGCGGCCGTGCCCGTTCTCCACCGCGGCTTCTCCCGGGAGTCTCCGCTCCGGGAACCCGCGGACCTGGCGCCTTCTCCTGGCCCCCTCTGCACCGGGGACCGAGGAACCCGCCGCCTTCTCCCGGGACCCTTTATACGGGACACCGGGCGTCCCGGGGACCCGGCGTCTTCTCCTGGAGACCCTCCGCACGGGGGTCCAGGGACCCGGCACCTTCTCCCGGGACCCTCCGCACCGAGTCCCCGAGGACCCGGGGACCCTCCGCAGCGGGGACTCGGTGCCTTCTTCTGGCACCCTCCGCACCGGGCACCCGGGGATCTTCTGCACCGCGGACCCGAGGACCCGGTCCACAGAGAGGACCCGGGGACCCGGTGCCTTCTCCTGGCACCCTTTGCATCAGGGATTCAGGGACCCAGCGCCTTCTCTCGGGACCCTCCGCAGAGGGGACCTGGGGATCCTCCACACCGGGAACCCAGGGACCCTCCGCATCGGAGATCCCGGGGATCCAGGGACCCGGCGCCTTCTCCCGGTATCCTCCGCACCGGGAGCCCGAGGAGCCTCCGCAGAGGCGACCGGGGGACCCAGCGCCTTCTCCCGGGCCCCTCCTGACAGCGGGAGCCCCGGCTCCGTGCCGCTGACACAGGTACATGAACTGCGTTCCCGGAGCATCCCCGCTCCGTCCCCGCTCCGCTCCGGCCCCGCCGCTCCCGGTGCCGCTGCCCGGTCCCCGCGAGGCCCCGCCCCCCGAGCCCCGCCCCGTGCTGTGATTGGCTGCGGACGCGCGGGGGGCGGGGCCGACGGGGCCGTATTAAACGTGCCATGGCCGCCCGCAAAAAGGGGCCGCGGGCGGGCGGGAGCGCAGTGCGAGCGGAGCGGGCACCGGGCACGGCCTCGCCACGGATCTTACCCCTTCTCCGCACCGGCACCTCCGTCGCGGCCGCCGCAGGTAAGAGTCGCCTCCTTCCCCCCGTCTCTCCCCGCCTCCCCGAGGAGCGGAGGCGATGCGCGGCACGCGCGCTGTCGCGATACCCCCGCGACAAAGCGTCCGCTGCCTCCGGCTTGGAGAAGAGGGGATCTCCTGCGTTTCTCACGGAGCTATTCTCAGCGCCTAAAATAATTCGATAGGTATGGCTGGAGCGCCTGAGCATCTGCTTCCAGCATCTGTTTGTGCTCATAACTTTCCATGCACCAGCTGCTCCCCCCGTTTTTCCCCCCCTCGGGATATTTTATCCTGGGGAAGGGCTGGAAGTTCGCATGACAACTCCGTGTCGCACAAAGCGCACCGCTCCATCCCTTCGCCGCCTTCTCGCCTCTTGTCTCCTGCACGGAGAGGGCAGAAGCGGCGAGTCTGGGCACTCGGATGCGTGGGTTTGAGCGTCCGGGATGGTTTAGAGGGGTGTGAAATGAACCTGTAGCTTCATTCATCGGCATGATGCAAGCGGGAGGGCTTCTTTATTTTTGACCATCCTGCCAAAAAAATGGGAAGCAATAAAAAAGAAAAAAGCATCTGGGCAGGCAGCGAAGAGCTGTATTGTTTCAGCTTAGCTCATGACAGTGAAAGGAAAAAATACTGATAAGCAAAGGCAGATGGATTTGGGGGGTCAAGGACCGGGGCGGGGGCCGCCGGGGACACGCAGGTGCCGCTGGGGACACGCAGGTGCCGCTGGGGACACGCAGGTGCCGCTGGCCCGGCTTGAGCCGGAGCCGCAGCTCGGTCCCCGCAGCTCTGGCCCCGCCGCGTCCCCACCCCGCAGGCTGCCCGCACTTGTCTCCGTGGCTCAGCCTTACCTTTACACTTGTTTGCTTTTCCATCCTCGCAGCCGGTGCGCCGCGTACACCCCCTGGTGATGGCTGCTCCACTCGGAGTTGTTTTGTCACCAGCTACAAATAATTCCCCGAGCCCGTCTCCTTGGCAGGACAGCAGATGCGAGCGCCACTTGTCCTTTCCTTTCTCCTATTTCTTCGCACCCATTTCCCTGCATCATGTGCTGGTTTTTAATTTTTTCTCCCCCCCCCGCTGCCTGTCCCTGAAGGTCAGATCCTTCTCCTGAAGGCAGCTCACCACTCCGTGTAACTTGAGTCGTGCCCGGAGCAGCGGAGGAGCCCTGGGGAATGACTTTTAAGGAGAAAGGTTACAGGGGTGGCCGTGCCCGGCAGCGAGGGAGCAGGAATGTGGGAACGGGCTTGGCTGGGGCGAGAAGCTGCTTTGTTCTGCTTTGGGAGGGCGCTTGGCCGAGGTGGTGCTGGTGCTCTCTTGGCAACATGTGCCCGGCTCGCTCCGCGGGGCTCGGTGGCGTCAGCCGGGGAATAACCGCTCCAAGCGCTCCCTGCTGCTCCTCTCCACACCTCCCCTGCTCCTCTGCGCTCCAGAGTCATCCCTCGGTCTTTAACCTTTGCACAATTCCCCTCCTGCTGTGCCCTGCGATGTGAGCGTCCTTCCCCAGGGGCGGTCTGGAGGGGGATGCTCGGGGGAAGGTGAAGGTTTGGGCTGCTCATCGCGGCATTTCCCCAAACGCTGGCTCAGAAATGCTGCAGATGCAGCACAGCCCCGTTTCCCTCCCTCCTCCGAGCATCCCCTCGTAGCAGGGGCTCTCCCATCCCATCTCATCCCTTCCCAGCAATCCCGTGTCCCTGCCACTGCTGGTAGTTCCAAACTGCGTTGCTTATTTTCCCTTCCAGGGGGAAAGGTGGCCTGGATTAATAATAACAATAATAATAATAATAATAATAGCAACAACAACAACACACGTGGTGATGATTGAATTTACAGCTCTGTGTGTGTCTGGCTGCACCGCACTGGGCCCAGTTAGGCAAATACTGGGGGGGTTGGTGGTACTGGGCTGGCTCCCTTTGCCCGGTGAGGATTGCAGGGCTGCCCCCACACCAGCCTGGAATTTTTGGTGCCACCAGCAACTGATGCTGGGGTGGAGTGAGGAGCAGCAGCCTTTGAGCAGCAGTGAGTTCAGCCTTTGAGCAGCAGGTGGATTGGCACAATAAGAAGTAGCATTAGGTTTTTCCTGCTGCTTCATTCCTGGGATTTTTGGGGAACTTTTGGTGGAAGATGCTGTAAGGGTCAGGGTGAGCACGGAGCAGGTGCTGGGGCAGCCGGTGGATCCACAGGGCATTTCACAGGACCTGTATTTCCACGAGCAGGAGTGAGATCAGCCCCTCAGGCTGATCCCTGTGCGTGGTGCTGCTCCTGCTCCCATCCCATCCCACCCCGAGCACTCGCAGGAAGAAGCAGTTTGTGCTGGAAAAGCAGGCAGAGAGCTCTGCTGCCCTGGAGTGTGCCAGAGCTTTGTGCTGTGAACTTCCAGCAGGCTGCAAAGCTGCCCTCAGGCTCACCCCCTGGTTTTGGGGTCCTTGGAACCAAAGGGGTGCAGCTCCAGTCCCACAGCACAGCCAGAGAGGAGGGATCTGGGCAAGGGACAGGAGGGAAGAGGTGCTCAGTCCTCCAGGGGAGGACTATGACAAATTCAGGTCCCAAACTTGTAAATGCAGCCGCAGGACACTGGTGTTAGAGGATTTCAGGGATTTGAAGTGTCACCTGAAGTGTCTTCAGGTCGAGACTTTTGTGGGAGAAGCTGCATATTCAGACGCTTTAAATGTTACAGCTTATCTTTCCCTCCACTGAAAGTTTTCCTCTAAAATCCAGGGAAGAAAAGGAAAAAAAACCAAACTGCAGAATAAACTGTTTCCTAGGCTGTGTGTTTCCATCAGCTTGGAACAAAACAGGCTTTGAGTGTGGAAGTCGAACATGACTGTGATTATAGGATGTGGTTTGTGAAAGTGATCGATTTGCAGAGTAGTGCAATGGCTTTTCAAGAAGGTTTTTTTTTATGTGGGATGTATTAACAGTAATTTCACTTCCCCGCCGTGTTCAGGTTTCTAATAAAAGTGGGGGTTTGGCCAAAACAAATCATTTAAGTGAGCATTAAAAGAATTCTTTTGTGTTTTTAAGCACCATATCCTGACGGGAATGAGAAACCCCAGAAAGAAAAAGATACAGGGAAAAAGTGGATCCTACACAGTGGAGGCAAGACAGTTGTGAAAGTAAGAATAAGTGCCAGAATAAGTACGAGGGCAGCTCCACCAGAAGTGTTCAGTGCTGAGAGCTGCACTCAAACGGGCATTACAGAGCCCGCCAAGAGCTCCCAAAATGTCTTGTCTGAGCTGAAGTCACAGATGACTAAGCCTGGCAAGGAGGCATCGGGACACATTCTTGCACAACAAACAGGAGTGAGGGGAAAAGAGGAGGTGAAAGTAAACCCTGAGGAGATCCTGGAGGGAAAAGCAGCAGCTGATGATGTTGCTGTTTGTCACCTGCTCTTTTCCTAACAAGTGTTTGCTGAGCTCAAGCCTCTGTAATGTGGCTGAAGGATGTGGGAGGGCTTGAAGAGTTGTTTGAAAATCGCTCAAGCTTTTGGAGCACCTCAGCAGGGCTTTAGGGGCTGCTGCTGTTGGGAAAGGAGATAACATCTTATCTCCAGCTGTTGTCAGATTCCAGTCAGAGGAAGAGCAGAGGTCCTGCCGGGCAGGGGTTGTGCTCCACGGGCAGGGGTTGTGCTCCACGGTGGCTGCAGTTTTGTTGGCTTTTGGACAAGCTCAGATGAGTTTTGCTAACATTAATTTAGGAAGAGCACCGTGATTTAATCCCCTGCTACTGTAAATGGTTCTGGGGCCTCCCGTGCCGTGCCAAAGGCACAGCAGGCATTCCTCTCCACCCGGCTTTAGCTTTATTCCCTCCGTGGGCCATGTGTGGCTGGAGCAGTTGCTTTAATGCATCCCTTCTCCTCTGCAGTATTTCACTTCCATTTCCTGATATGCAGTGCATGACTTAATGGATGACGCACTTGTTAAAAGCTAGACCTGGGTCTAAGCCAGACCTCCCTGAAACAAGTTTTTGGTGGCTTCTCCCCGCAGGAAGGAGGTTTTGAAGCCTTTCTGCTGAGTCTTGATTGGTGACATTTCAGACCCACAGTACCCTCGGGACCGTCACCCGCTGGAGATGGAAGGGGCTGCCTCGGGCTCCGGGGGGAAGGTGCTGGGACTCGCTCCTAAAGGTGTTAGGAAGGCACTCAGCTGATTCTGCTACGTTTTCCTGGTGGCTTTAGCAGGAGCAGATGAGAGGTCTAAAAGGCTTAATTTTCTCGTACCGCTTAGGCCAAACTTGAGCGTGAAAACTGCAGAGATCCCGATGAGTTTATGGAGTCAGAGAGAAGCTACTGCAGCCCTTGTTCTTGCAATTTGCTGAGAATACACAACTCCTTCTTTCAGCTTAATTAAAACAATTGCATGGGCTTAAATTTCATGGAATCACCACTATCTGCACTTCCCAAGTTAATTCCCTGTCTCCACTTTCCTTTTTCTTCACTCCCTGCTTTGTCATGGGTCAGGCAGTCCACGAGACACATCATAAGTCGCTACAAACCACTTCAGTATTTGTGTTTGAACAGAAGGATGTTAAAGGGAATTGTTTGTTTCAAAATAAGCAGAAATCAGTTATAAATAGCAGAGAGATCCTTTGCGTGCCCGGCTTTAGAGTGAATGTTGCTCAGACTGGTGTGACACGATCCCCTCAGTGCTTTCCTTGGGGAAGGACAACTCCTTCCCTGCACTAGCGATGTGTGTGTGACCCCTGTCCACGCGCAGCTGCAAACATTGAGCATTGCTGAAAATGTCATTAAGGAATAGGAAACTTCCTGCAGGTCCACAGGTGTCATTTTCCTTGATCCCTCATGCTTTTCCTCCAGGACCTAAAGTGCCATTTCTCTTTCTCTTGCAGACCATGCCCTCTCTATGACGGTGGCTTGCTGAGCTCACCCTGCATGCCAGAAGACTGTCCTTGGTTGATCCGAGGGCTTCTGGGGACTCCGGCCTCCGCCCGGTTTTTCCGCGTGTGTGTGTTCCTGTAGAACTTTCAAAACTGTTTCTCCAAAGGGTTTTGCAGAAACTCAGACTGTTTTCTAAAGCAGAAGCACCTCAGTCCCCGGCAGTAGTGATGGGCAGCGTGCGAACCAACCGCTACAGCATCGTGTCTTCGGAGGAGGACGGCATGAAGCTGTCCACCATGGCCGTGGCCAACGGCTTCGGCAACGGCAAGGGCAAGGTCCACACCCGGCAGCAGTGCCGGAGCCGCTTCGTCAAGAAGGATGGACACTGCAACGTCCAGTTCATCAACGTGGGCGAGAAGGGGCAGCGCTACCTGGCCGATATCTTCACCACGTGCGTGGACATCCGCTGGAGGTGGATGCTCGTGATCTTCTGCCTGACTTTCATCCTCTCCTGGCTTTTTTTTGGCTGTGTGTTTTGGTTGATTGCGCTGTTGCACGGGGATCTGGAGAACCAAGAGAACAGCAAGCCTTGCGTGTCTCAGGTGAGCAGCTTCACCGCAGCCTTCCTGTTCTCCATCGAGACCCAGACCACGATCGGCTACGGCTTCAGGTGTGTCACTGACGAGTGTCCCATCGCCGTGTTCATGGTGGTTTTCCAGTCCATAGTGGGCTGCATCATTGATGCCTTCATCATTGGTGCCGTCATGGCAAAGATGGCTAAGCCAAAAAAGAGGAACGAAACTCTGGTCTTCAGCCACAATGCCGTGGTGGCCATGAGGGACGGGAAGCTGTGCCTGATGTGGCGCGTGGGGAACCTGAGGAAAAGCCACTTGGTGGAGGCGCACGTGCGGGCGCAGCTCCTGAAATCCAGGATCACGTCGGAAGGGGAGTACATCCCCCTGGATCAAATCGACATCAACGTGGGCTTTGACAGCGGCATCGACCGCATCTTCCTGGTCTCCCCCATTACAATAGTGCACGAGATAGACGAGGACAGTCCTTTGTACGACCTGAGCAAACAGGACATGGACAATGCCGACTTTGAGATCGTGGTCATCTTGGAGGGCATGGTGGAGGCCACCGCCATGACCACCCAGTGCCGTAGCTCATATCTGGCCAACGAGATCCTCTGGGGCCACCGCTACGAGCCCGTGCTCTTCGAAGAGAAGAACTACTACAAAGTGGACTACTCGAGGTTCCACAAAACGTACGAAGTGCCCAACACACCCATCTGCAGTGCCAGGGACTTAGCGGAGAAGAAATACATCCTCTCCAACGCCAACTCCTTCTGCTACGAGAACGAGGTGGCCCTCAGCAGCAAGGAGGAGGACGAGATCGACACGGGGGTGCCTGAGAGCATGAGCACGGACACCCACCCGGACATGGAGCACCACAACCAGGCGGGGGTACCCCTGGAGCCGCGGCCGCTGCGGCGGGAGTCGGAGATATGACTGGCAGGCTCTGCCTCTCCCGCGTGGTTGGAAGGCAAAACCCCCACCGTGTCCATCGGGCAAGGGCTCGTTGACCTGAGAAGTTGGCCCAGAAGAGTTTGCAGACAACGGTACTGTGGAAGAGTGGTGTGAAGGCAGCAGACCCGAGGAACCCAGGCTGGTTTTAGGGCTGTCCTCAGAGGAGGGACGACAGGAAATGAACTCTAAACACAAAGCACTAAACATGTCTAAGTATGAACAGAAGGCACATATGTTGTAGAATAAATTATGTATATATTTTTTTACAAAACTTGAACTTGCAGGCAAGCTTTGGTTGGGTTATTAGTTTTTTTTTTTTCAACTTTTTCCAGAATGCTTCTCTCTAGGGAACAAGAATGTTTTTAATGGCATAACAAAGGCAAGAATCTGCCTTATTATTATTATTATAATTATTTTTTAAAAAGCTGCTGCTAACTACATGAACACAAATGGTTATTTTTGTTGCAGTGTAGTTTTTATTTTCTCTTGTGTAATTTAAAAAAAAAAAAAAAAAAAAAAAGAAAAGAAAACCAACAAAAAACATCNTCAGTGTTGAACTTTTTGGGTTGAAAAGCTCATGATCAGTTCAGAGAGGCCAATGTTGCCAGAAAGTTAAAACTCCTTTTGAGGCCAGTAGTTGATAGCTAGAATCAATTTCTCTCTTTCCAATTACATAAGGGGCATTATGTAATATCAGGCCAATCAGTAGCCTCCAGCAAAATTATGATTTTTTTGGGGGGAGAATTTAATTCTCTGTCTAAAGAAAAAATGAGACAAAAGATATGTATACCTAGGAAAAAGAACGAAGTTCAAACTACCTAAGTGGATACCAAAGAAAATGCACAGTTTTGCACAGTGGAGTTTATTATTTAAAAAAAAAAAAAAAAAAAAAAAAAAAAAAAAAA
>VZSE01003774.1:38706-67568 GCA_013398275.1 Promerops cafer | reverse complement strand
AAAAAAAGAAGAGAAAAAAAATTATTGAGGATGAGCTCGGTGTATGCAGCCCGTGTGTAAAGGAGGGGGGAGGTGGGTCTGGACGGGGATATTGAGCTGTGTTTGTGGTTGTGTGAGCACAGGCGTTGTCTGGAGCACTTGAGGAACAGACAGCTCGTTCTCTGCCTCGACAAAAGGCAGGAGGAAAGGCGATCCCATCCTTGTTTCCCAGGGGAGAGCACCAACGAGACTTGGAGCGGAGGAAATTCAGGACCTTTCCTGAAGTCACACCTGGGACTGCAGAGCCCCAAGGTCATTCCTTGCCTCCCAGTGGGAATGGAAGAAAAGCTCCAAAGCAGGGAAAGGGGGGGAGGGATGAAAGCACCCAAAGCATCAGCAAGCACACTGGAAGATTTGGGAAGGGATTAAAAAATTAAGCAAGGAAAGTCATCTTGAACTCCCCGAGTTTCGTGTCTGCCTGGACCATGTCCGCATTGAAACGCTCCGTTCCAAACAGGCTGGCTGTAATCTCCAGCCCTCATTTCCCTCAGCACAGGGACGGGACAGGGAAGTGCAGCCCCGAGGAGCCACAAAGAGCCGGGAAATTCTGATTTGTGCGGCCTCCGGGCCAGAGACCGAGGCTGCACAGCCGTGACTCAGCTGCCGAGTGCTGATGCAGCGGGGATCAAGCGCTGCTGCCCCGGCTGAGGGGAACATTTCGGTGCAGCTCTGACCCCTCTGCTGATTTCCCAACCTTTTTATCAGCCCTTAATGCCATTTAACCACGCCTCGGCTGGAGGCCTGACCCCGCTGAGCGGGACTCTATTTATACATTCAAATTTACTTTTCAAACCGAATGGTCTCTCGGAAAGCTTATCATCATAATTACAGGGCTGGATTTAGAGGCACAGATTAGCTGCCACAGCCTGCATGTGCTTCTCCTCGCTGCTGCTGAAAGGCATCCTCGGGCACAGCTGCTCAGTGCCCTGCCCGGGGCTCCCTGCAGGGACGGCGTGGGGACCACTGCCCGCGGCTCTGTCCCTTCCCTAAATCGTGAGCACCCTCTCCTGTCAGTGCCTCTCCTCCTCTGCACCAATTAAACTGCTGATTTTAGTGGCCAGCAAGGCAAAAACTAAACTTTTCTTCATCTCTGCACACAGCTGAGGTCAAAGATGCTCTGCAGGCTGCAGATGAGAGGAACGAGGGATTTGTCTTCACAGCCAAGCCCTGGGTCTGCTGGTAGATCAAACCAGCACTGAGAGAGAAAAGAAACACTGGGAAGGATCCCACTGGTTGGTGAATGGAAAAGAAGAGATTTGCCTTTACAAACAAACTGTAGGTTTGCTGGGAAATGAAACTGGATATTGAAAGGTGAAAGAAACAATGGGGAAAACCCATCAATTCCATAAGAATTAAAAATTAAAGAGGGGTTCTACATGAAAGGGGAATCTCAGGGATTAGGTGCTTTGGGAAGTCTGAACCTCTCAAGTGCCTCAGCCAATGGGGACAGAGAGAGGGAAATGGGGCCAGGAAATTGGGATAAAAAGGAGGCTGCATCCTCCAAAAATGGGAGAGACCCCAGGGAAATGCCCCATGGCCTCTCCCTTTATTGGAATAAAGTTCCAGGACTCCTCTGCCTCCTTTTTGGACATCAACCTGTGGTGTTTGTGGGTTCATTTTCCTGACACAGATGTGCTGCCCAAAGCCAGGCAGAGGGGATAAATTGCCACAGGGAAGGTGGGAAGTTGCAGGACAGGGGCAGTGATGCTGCTGGGTGCTCCTGCACTGCCAAATGTCTGCGTGAGGCAACTGGTGCCCCTCTTGCCAGTTTTGTCAAACAGGGCAGGAAAGGGAAAGCAATGAAAATTACAGAAAAGTCAAGAATAAAATTATAGAAGAGAATATAAAAATTCAATACAAGTCTTGAAAAGATGTACTTTTTTTCTCCTTCCAAACTTTTCATTAAAATACAGATGATCATCCAATACTGACGTTTTCAGCTTGTTTGAATATGCAGATCCAGGGTGTCACATGCAAGCAAATGCAGCTTAGAGTTTAGGGTGGGCAGGACAAACACACCTGTTCCAGCAATTTATGCATTTTATATTATCCTTAAAAAAAAACAAACCCTCCCCTTGCCTTTCCCTTCCTTACTGGTTTGGATTTCAACCCACAACAGATTTTATTTTAAAATATCTCCATTGAGACTTGTACAAATGATATATTCATTAAATTGTGACATCCCTGCTGAATCCCTCTGGTTGTGCCAGGATGGGCAGGGGTTGGATCCCCTCCTCCTTCCACCTCCCAGCTGCAACAGATCTCAGAATAACTCAGGAACCAAGGTCTAAACGAAGTTTTAGGTCTCATATGACTAAACCCGGCCTAATTCTGGTTATTCCTTGTATCCAGCAGCAGGAGGGAGGTAAACCAGGTAAATCCTGCTCCCTCCTGCTGCTGCAGATGTGTTGGCTGCTTGGGGAGCAAGAGGGAAGTTGTAGGCTCTTGCTTTCCAGGATTTTTCATTTTGCTCATTTTTTGTCAAGATATCCTGTAAAAATTCTGTACAAATATCCTGCTGCGCGTAAAGTTCATTTGATATGCGAATCAGCTCATTAATTAGGCATGCAAGGTGCCTCCTGGCTGTGCCTGGGTTTCATGCACTCAGCCTGGGGCTCACTGGAAACTCCAGCACTGGCTCTAAATAAAGAACAAACCAAACCAGAGCACCTTGAGGTCACCACCTCAGAAATCTCCTGATTATTGAGCTTTGAGACAGCCCTGGCTGCTGGTGCTGCCCAGGACTCACAAACTCCAAGATTCTGCTTCCCCTGAACTCGTTAACGGAGTTTAATCGACGTGGAATAGCAAAGGATGGATTTCTGTGGCTGAGCAGCACGGGGTCTTTATGGCAGGGATGCATCTCACCCCTTGGCACAAGAGTTACCCAGAGAAATAACTCAGCTCCAGATTTTTGAAGCCTTTTAATGCTCTGAACCAGGGCAGTGGCTGCAGCATCCGGGAGGGATCAATGTCACCTTTGAGAAAAGCAGTTCCCTGGATTTCTGTGGGATCCTTCCCATGCACTCACAGAATTCAAGACAGCCCAGAAAACCGTTTTTTCCCCCCATTTTTCCCACACTGATCCATGTTTTCCTTTTTCCAACTGCCTTCACTTCTGCTGGAATGGTGGAAGCAGATCAAAAGTTGTTATTTTTCTCTGTTTACACCTAAAGCAAGAGAGCTTTAGTTGCTGCAGGTGACTCAGGATTCCTCTGGGATGGAAACAGGGAATTCCATCCTGCCTTCTGCAGGAGAGTCTGGCAAGAGATGCCTGTGCTCTAATGAAAACCCCTTAGCTAATTGAAAAAAAAAAAAAAAAGGAAAGCTTTAAAGGAAAAATAAAGTGACCAGAAGCATGGAGCAGCTCAAATGCACACGCTGCATTTCAAAATTCTAACTTGAAGGACCCTGTCTGCAGGATTTGGGGGATTGCAGTGGCACAGCTGGAGAAGGGAAGCAAATAATTCCATGGGAGAAGGCAGAATGTCCCAACTTTTGCCTTGCAGAGGCTGTGCTGGTGGAGATTTGGGCTCCTGGGGGTCACGGGCTCCTTGGCCTCCCTTTTCCCTCTGGTTCTGGCCCATCCCAGCTCTGATCCCAGGTGGGACTCGGGCTCTGGGAGTGGCAGTGGGATACAGAGGATGTGGATCCCCCCATGGCTCCACATTCTGGGCATGGTCACTCCTGTCAGCAAGAAACCACAGGATTAAAAGCAATTAGGGAAGCCCTGATTTATCCTAATTAGGGCCAATACTGGAGCTCTATTTGAGCATTTATCTCCAGTTCTCCAAGGCTTTCTCCCAGTGCTCTCTGGGGTTCATTTGTGCCCTTCTCAGCCCTCCCTCCTCGCAGTGGCAGCAGGCTGTGATCTCAGGGCCCTGCTGCCTCTGGTATTTCCCTTCAGAGCTGTAACATTTCCCTGCAGCTCGAGCATGTTGGCATTTATTGATAGCTCATTAAGTGCTGTGATGAAATCCTGCTGCAGGCCCTGCCCTGGGTCTTCACCGGGTCGGGGCTGCCAGGACTGCAGGGCCTGTGATGCCTCAGGATTTTAGCTTTAATATTTTCATCTATTTGTAACCCTGCAGCTCTCCAGTGTGTAACTCTAAACTCCAGACCCAGTGGGAGCTGCTGCTTCCCCATTTGGGGCAGACACAACAATTCCTCTCCAGGCCTGGCAGTCAAGGACACCTCACTGCCTCAGGCCTGAGAGATGGAAACAAAAGTGAGCTGGGGGAGCAAACTTGGGGTAAATGACTTCATTAGCTGAAGCTGTAATTGGGAGATTAACCCCCAATATGCAAATGGACCAAAAAAGTGTGAAAACCCGTGAGCTGTTGTCCATTTTGGGTGGGCTTTGTCTGCCTGAAATGTACCTGAAGGCTCTGCAATAAATATACCTGCTTTTTATTCCCTTAATTTTGTCTGGCCTCTGTTTTTAGGGAGCCCAAAAGGCACCACCTGTCCCATGGCATCGTATCTGACAGATTTTCTGTCGAATTAACTCCAGGTATGCGCTGACTAAACATCTTCAGAACCTCTGGACAAAAAGACTGCCCGAGATTCATGAATCCGTGCAGATCAGAATGAGATCTGTCAGCCCAGCTCCCCCAGGAATCCCTGGAGCTCAGCATGTTGTGACAGCTCTGGCCGAGGCAGGGCCGGCGCTTTCCTGCGGGTGAGGAGAGCTCCTTCATCCCCAGCGGCCCTAGCAGGGACCGTGCTCCTGCCCGGAGCTGCGCTGCACCAGGCACAATCAGCACCTCTGGGAGAGGCCAGGGGAAGGAATGGGAGCAGCGTTTGCATGTCTTGGCCCTCCTTTTTGTCCTCTGCCACCCCAGTGATGCCTTGGGGTGGCTGCCTGGAACAGAGGCTGGACAGAGTGAGAGAATAAAGTGGGGATTTATTAAAGGCTTCAGCAGAGACACCTTGGGCACTGCAGGAGCCTCGCAGAGGCTGCGCCCAACATGGACCATGGCCACGAGTTTTTCAGACAGAAATAAGTTTGGTCTGTCTGCATATCAGGGGTTAATTGTCCAATTAGAGCTTCAGGTAATGAAGCCACATTCCCCCTGTTTGCTCCCCCCAGATTCACTTTTGTTTCTCGGGGCCTGAGGCAGAGGGTGTCCGTGGGTCTCAGGCCTGGGAGGGTTGTTCTGTCTGACCACAACGTGAAGAGAGCAGCTAACACTGTGTGGAGTTCAGAGCTCTGCACTAATGCAGTGCAGGACCTGAAAAACAGAAAAGCTAAAAACCACCAGTGGCAATGTCACTGCTCCAGAAATGATGAAACACTCCTGTAGTGTCCCGTGTTTTCACACCTGGATGTTTTGTTACACATTAGAACCATTTGCATGTGTTTGAGGTGTAATTAATTAGGGTGCTTGAAAGCCTCACACGCTCCAAGCCTGGTTTCCCTCTGCAGATATTTTCATGTCACTGGAAAGATTGGTTTGGAGGGTGGTGGGTGGTCAAGAGGAACCTTCCCAGCATTTTCACAGGTGACTTTACCCACTCTAAAGGCTCCTGGAGTTTTGCTGACACCCAAGTCATCATCCAAGGAGCTCTAAGCCCTGGGACTGTCTGTGACCAGAGCATTTGGGAGCTGCCTCCTGCTGCTCATCCCCCTCCTGCTCTGCCCCCAGCGCAGGAAGGACACGGAGAGAGTCCAGAGCAGGCACAAAGATGATCAGAGGCATGGAGAACCTGTTCTGTGAGGAAAGCCTGAGAGCTGGGATTGCTCAGCCTGGAGGAGGCTCCTGGGTGATTTTATTGCAGCATGCCAGGGCCTAAAGGGGCTCCAAGAGAGCTGGAGAGGGACTGGGCACAAGGGATGGAGGGACAGGACACAGGGAATGGCTTCCCACTGCCAGGGGTCAGGGATAGATGGGAAATAGGGAAGGAATTCCTGGCTGGGAGGGAGGGGAGGCCTGACACAGGGTGCCCAGAGCAGCTGTGGCTGCCCCTGGATCCCTGGCAGTGCCCAAGGCCAGGCTGGACAGGGCTTGGAGCAGCCTGGGCCAGTGGGAGGTGTCCCAGCCATGGCAGGAGGTGAAACAAGATCACCTTTAAGGTTCCTTCCAACCCAAACCATTCTGTGCCTATTTCCAGCAGTGCTGTGAGAGTCCACGAGTTAGCCAGCAAGGAGCCCTGCACTGTGTGATTTGTGCCAAAAACCACCCACATTCCACTCAAACCCCCCTGCCCCCAGCACGAGCCACTCAGCCTGTTCCAGCGGGAGAGATTTTGTCTCTGATAGGAGATGACCACATTCCTTCCTTGAAGTTTGTCTCCTCCACGTAGCAAAAAAACGTTAACAAACGGGCATAATCTGTGCCCTGGGGAGCAGAGCAGGCTGCTTTTCTTTTTCTTGGCTGGCTCAGTTCGTGCTGGAGTTGTGGGACTTTTCATCTCTGCACTTGGAGGAGCGGAGTAAAAGCAGGATGATAAATTGTGGAAAAAGAACTCGCTGGCTTTCCTCAGAACCTCTCCCTTGCAGCTCCTCCTCTCGCTGTGCTCCTTCCAGCACCCCACAATTCCCTGCCTCCGTGCATGTTATGGCACCTTTGGGATGTGTTAGTCATAAGAATGAAGCTACTGGTGCTTTGCAGGAATATTTTAACTCTGGCTCTCGCAGGAGAGCTCTGACACAGCCCTGCTGTCGGCACGGCCGCGGAGCGTTCGCTCGCTGGTGCCTCCTGAGATTCCAGACCGCTCAAAAAAAAGGGGGAAACGGCCAATTTCTATCTCCTCAGGTATGCTGGAGGTCCTTCTGCTGTTCTTTGGTGGCGGTGAGGGCTTCGGGGTGTGGGGTGGAGGTGGGATGGAGACAGGAGTGGTGGCTCACACGGGAGCTTTGTGCTGCCGTGTCCAGCTCCAGTTCTGTCCTTGCTCCTCTGCGCAGCATCACCAGAGCCCAGGGGAACTTTGCTTCTCTCTCTGGAGCCCCTGAGGGTTCTTTTCTGCTCTGGGAAAATTCACACTCCTCCTTTCAGCCTGGGCATCCTCCTTGGCACTGTGGATGCTCCATGGGATTCCTTTCCCTGGGACCTGGAGCCTCCAGGGGCTGAGCAAAGGCAGCTCCAGGAGTCTGCAGCAGCATCACCTCTGACGGTGCCCTGTGTGCCCAGACCCGACCTGGGCTCGGGCTGAGCCTAAATTGGCTTTCTTTGAGCTCATTTGGATCTCAGGACTCATCTGTAATTGTGGGTAATTAACTTCTCCTCACAGGGCAGCTGATAAGTGGGAGCTTCCCTGACTTCATGGCCATTTGCTCCTGGGGGGCAGGACTCCTGCCAGGCTCTTTTCACCTCAAACGGGGCAATCTGGAGCCATTTCAGCAAATATTCCAAAAAGTGAGGTCAAACCCAACTCTCTGCCTGCTGCTTTTGCATATAAGTGTAGAATTCCTGGTTTATCCCAGCAGGTTTAGTGCCAGCCCTGCTTTGGAAAACTTTTCCTGGGCATTTTAGGCCCAGCTCAGTAACAAGCAATGACTGATCAAAAATTATCAAATTGGTATTATTAGCAAATATTTTCCACCTGGCTTTTTATCAAGCAGTGCATTGTCCATCAGCAGAAGGTCAGGAAGACTTAAAATCCCAAAGGATTTAAGTTAAACTATTCAGGTATTATAGGTAAATTCAGAGTTTTCATGCTCAGAGTGATTTCCTAATGTTTTCCACATAACCACGAGCATATTATGGATATGATGGAAAAAAGGGGACAAAAATGATGTGAAGGAAAATTTTTCCAGCCTGTCCACATTAAATATTCTCACACCGAAGTGGCACAGAGAACAAGCTTTTAAATATTTCTCTCCTTCAGACCGAGATCTGGGGGACAAAACCACATTAAAACAGCAAAGTGCAGTGGTTAGAAAAGGTTTTGTTGAATGAAATGTCATTTTTTTGTTTTTGCCCTTAGGGAAAAATAAGAAAATTTCTCTTTCTGAGCCCATCTCCTTCTGAAGCGAGCTCCAGGAGTGGTCACAACCTGCCATAAAAACACCATGTGCAAGAGAATATATTTAATATCGAGCAAGCAGAATGGAACGATACGATCTGTTTGGGGTCTGAAGGTAAATGTTTAGACTTTTTTTTCCTTTGAAATAATCTGGGAGAGATGCTGGTTGGCTCAGTGGGAAATGAAATCACGGAGGATTTATGCCATTAATGACAGGCTATGATGTCAAAGACATTTGGCCCCTGGCCATAACCTTTTGTGTGGCTCTGGTTGACTCTTATAAATAAACAGCCCCGCTCAGCTGCTGCCTGCAGAGGAGTCCCCAGCTCTTGGGAGCCCTGAAAAGCAGCACTTAAAAAAAAAAATTGAGGTAAAAAATCGAGGGGAAGGAGCTTTCTCCCGTCAGCATCTCTGGGTTCTGCAGCAGGGCTTGGTGAATGTTTATAGCAACCACACCAAAACTGGTCTGACTTTCTGCAACTCTGCTGGCTCCCCTTGATTTGCAATTAATCAAAAACCCAGGCACGTGGTCAGTAGTGTCCCTCACCACGGGTTTTGCTCCTTCTGTCCCATTTGTGGGATAAAGAAGCAGATTTGGTTGGGTTTTTGAGTCACTCCTGTGGCACCCAAGCTTAGCACAGGTGGGAGTGGTGCCAGGGCAGTGCCTGGGCAGGAGAGGTGCAAATCCCACCGCAGAGGGACAGGGAGTTCCTGACACCTGGGCAGCTCTCCTGTGCCCCAAACCTGTCCTGACACCTGGGCAGCTCTCCTGTGCCCCAAACCTGTCCCTACCCCTGGGCAGCTCTCCTGTGCTCCAAACCTGTCCTGACACCTGGGCAGCTCTCCTGTGCCCCAAACCTGTCCTGACACCTGGGCAGCTCTCCTGTGCCCCAAACCTGTCCTGACACCTGGGCAGCTCTCCTGTGCCCCAAACCTGTCCCCTCGAGGCACTCACAGCCATAATTCCAGTCATATCTGGGCAGTTAGTGGCCAGGACTTGCCTGCAGCCATTTCAGCTCCGTGCTGTTATTGTTGGTGTCATTTTTCTCTTCACACAGAGCTGCTTTCCTTCGGGCTTTTGTCCCTGGGGGTTGTGCTGCTGGTGGTTCTCCATGTGCCAGTCCCTCAGCCGGGTCACTGACTGATTGTCACCCTGGAAGGATGCAGGGCCTCTGGTGACCACAATTGGCAGCATCTCGGTGGCCAGGGGGTCTGGGAGGGTCCGAGCCAAGCTCGGTGGCCTGCAGGGTTTTGGTTCCTGCAGCCCTGGTGGTCCCACCTGTGCTGTGGGATCCAGCCCCAGTCCAGCCCTGGGATTTGGGTGAGCACCTGGCAGGACTGTGCAGCTCCCAGGGCCACAGGGTGGCCTGAAAGGTGGCTCAGGACTGCTGGGGCAGCTCTGCACAAACCCAGAGGGGCACGAACAGCCTGAAGGGTTTTGCAGGAGCTGAGCCACAGCCACTGCCACCAGGACTTGCAACATTTTCCCTTCTCCCTTTCCTTCCACTGAACAAAGCAAAGAAAAACATCAAGAAGGCAGAAAATGCCCTTTTTTGGGTCTGTGCATCCTCAGGAGTAGCCAAAATTCAATCCCTTCTATCACCTGCAAACCTCCCCAGGGAAACCCACAGAATCAGGGATCCGTTTGGGGTGGAGGGGACCTTAAAGCTCATTCATTAAATGCACCCCCAGATTTAGGATCTGGTTTTTCCCTTTGGGTTGGAAGGGACCTTAAAACTCATTCATTAAAGTGCACGCCCCCCATTTAGGATCTGGTTTTTCCCCTTTCTTTCTCTCCTGGTCCCTCTTTTCCATCCCTTTCCTGTCTCTGACCACAGACAGTTGTACTTTGAGTCTTTAATGTCATGGAGTGACTTTGGCACAACTCCCAGGCTCTGTCTGGGGCTCAGAGGGTTCCAAACCAAGAGCCAGGAATGGGTCAGGTCCCTTTGTCCTGGCCAGGAGCACACTGCCCTGCCAGGTGTCCTATTAACATTCTGCTCTTAATTAGCTCACACCACTAATTAGCACCAATGTGCAAAGTGTAGCAGAATATTGAGCAGAAAACATCTCTTTGGGCAGATTTATACCCTGTGAATATTATTTCTCTTTAATTTCAAGTCCCTTCAGCAGAAACATCTTCTCCCCCAGGAGCAGAGTCTCCTGGGCAGGGTTGCAGGGTAGAATAAGAAAAGAACTTTAACCCATGGTGTAAACCATTTATTAATGTTGAATAAGCCCCTGCCTTCTTTCAACACAAATAAAATATTACTGCTCTCCAAGCTGAAATATGCTGAAATGGAGCAAAGATTTCTATTTTTCCAAAACAAACAGTCTTTAAGTGAGGTCTTTTTGCAATTATTTTAGAGATCTTTTTGTGGATTGGACGGGGGCCTAAAAATAATGTTGTAGATTTGAAGCTCTGACAGTACCAATAATTACAGTGCTGTAACTCAGCTCAAGCACCCCACTTTCCTCTGGGTATCAGGGCTCCCTTTTTCTCCTGGATGTTTAGAACATTTTAATGTATTCTGGTTGAACATTTAAACCTCGATCACCAGCTCCTCTGGAAAAAACACTCTTGTATTTTTAGGACTGGGAAAGGACAGAGAGGACTTGTTTCTCCCTATTAAAGCTGTAATGAGTGTCTCTACTAATGAAGGGGGGAGGGAGGGGAAGAAAGGGAATAACGTGGCAATTTTAGTGCTCCGGTTCTGTCACAAAACAAGGATGTGAAGAGTGAAACACAACCGCCAAACCGTGGAGCTGCTCCGACACCTGACAGCACTGGAGGCGCCAGAGCTGCTCTGTCCTGGGGCAGCTGGGAGCAAGGTGTCAACTCAACCCAGCCACACCCTCCAGCCTGGGAGAGCCAGTCCTGGACCCTTTTCTGACCTGGGTCAGCCCTCAGCAGGGTCCATGACCAGCACTGGTGCTCTCTGCAGCAAAACTTCCAGAGCAGCTGTGGCTGCCTCATCCCTGGAATGTCCAAGGCCACGTTTGGAGCATCCTGAGACAGTGGAAGGTGCCACTGCCCAGGGCAGGGGTGGCACTGGATGGGCTTTAAAGTCATTTCTAACCCGAACTGCTCCATGATTCTGTGATTTCAATCTGTTGTTTTATCTCCCATCCCTTCCTGCCAGTGGGAGATGGAATCCCGTGTGCCAAGGAAGCAGCAGAGAGGAGCCAGGGCTCTTTGCTGCACGTTTGGTTGCAGTTCAGCATTGCTCCAGAAGAAATCAAGATGTAATCTTGGTCGTTTGATTCATTTTGGATTAATTTTTGAGGATGTTTTGAGGCTCATCTAATGAGAGGCTCATCCTGAGACAGGAGGGACGAGGCGTTGGTGAATGCAAGAGAACATTGTATTATTTCCACTGCTCTGTGCCACAGATTGGAAGGGGAAAATAAATACCCTGGTAGCTGAGATAATCCTGGTGGAACAATCCTGTAATACCTGCTGAAAGCTGCGTGCACGGCTGGATTGGGAACTCCCAAACGAGAACATTTCCAGTGTGTGCAGTGTCTCCCCTCTGATTTAAATTCCCTTAATTCCACCCTTGAATTTTCTAGTCCTTTACACTTAAAAAGGTAGAACTGCTTATTATTTGTGTTTGGGAAAGGAGACAAGACCTTTGAGTCTCAAAATGGGCTTTTTTTCCTTTTTCTTCCCTTCAGAAAAATGTAATTGCACACAAACCCCTCTAAACAATTCTCCTCGGCTGCCTGAAGAGTCCCTTGGCTGAATTGTAAATCACTATAAAGTGCACCAAAATATATAAAAAAAATAGCAAGATCAGGGCATAAATGAGGTTTGGAGCTGTCTAGTCTGGGGTTCTGTGAGGTAATTAAATCAAGGAGACTTTCTGATCTATAGAAGGGTCACTGTAGCAGGGCAGTGCTTTGAACCATGGGCTCATTAAGGCACAATTGCCTCCTTTGCTGCCCGGATTGTTTATAACACAGGCTTATTCCAGAGCAGTCAATAACTGGAGAGCATAAATCACAGGGCACAAGGAGTTATTCCCACTTTATGGGCCAGATCCTCAGCTGGTATAAATCCCTGCTGCCCCAGTGATGTCACCTCAGTGCTTTATTTACACAGTCCCGAGTTCTGGCTCATGCTGTTCCCATTGGATTGGCTTTTATTGACTCATTCTGTGGGCACAGATTTGCACGGATGGAATGAAGGTGGGGATCATTGGGGTAGGTGAAAAGTAATTTTGTCAAGTGTGAATTAGTTCTCTTCCTGCCCCCTTCATTTTATTAAAAAAGGAGTTACCGTGTGAATTCTTGCCAGCTCAGAACCATCTCCCTGAATCCCACTGTGGTCACTTGGAACATTCCCTTTTCCTCAATATTTCTGTCGGGCTTTGGATGATTTAATGGTGGTGGTTCTAGATTTTAATTCAATTCAGAAAGGGCATCCACAAGCTCAGCACTGGCAGGGCAGTGATGGCAGCACACCCCAGGTCCATCATTCTTCAGAGGGATGTGCCCAGCAATTTTGGGAATGTCTAAGTCTGGCTTTCCATGTGATTTCAGCCCCAGGACAGCAGCTCTGCTGCTTGGGAACCTCCCTATTCCCCTGTGCAGGGTTGGGTTTGGCCAGATCACAGATGAATTTCCAAAATCTCCTTCAAAGATGAAGATAAATCTCTGTAATGTTCTCTAAAACCAAAAAAGGATCTCCGAAAACCTCCTCAAAAGCTGAAGAGCAGCTCCAGAGCTGAAGATTTTGGTTCCTCACCTGAGTGATGGGCTGGTGTTGGACGTGCCCAGCAATTTTGGGAATGTCTAAGTCTGGTTTTCCATGTGATTGCAGCACCAAGGCTCCAACTCTGCTCCTTGGGAACCTTCCTATTCCCCTGTGCAGGGTAGGGTTCATCCGGATCACCGACAGATGGATTTCCAAAAATCTCCCTCAAAGCTGAAAATAAATCTCCATAAATCTCTTTGAAAACTGAAGATGAATCTCCAAAAACCTCCTCCAAAGCTGAAGATCTGCTCCAGCTCCAGCTCCAACCACCTGAGTGATGGGCTGGTGTTGGATGTGCCTGGAAAACCTCCTCCCACAGCCAAGCTGAGCCCAAGATCTGCCTTAAACCCTGCTTTAAAGCCCTGCCCCACCAATGTCAAACACCCCCTGCCCCAAGCACTGAGCCAGCCCAGCTTTGCTCCCCTCAGTCCCACCTCATCCTCCAGCCAAACCTCATCACCAGTAACTAATTAACAAAAGGTCGTTCCCAGTGTTGTTCCCGAGCTGGCTGGGAGCAGAGCTGGCAGTGTGAAGTCATTTTTGTGCCCTGTGTCATCACGCTGATGTCAGGGCTGCTGTCAGCCCTGTCAGGGTGGTGTTTATGGAGCTGGAGATCGATATTAAATACTGGATTTAGGATCCGTTGGCAGAGCTGCAGCTCGGACTGCCTTTGACCTTCTTTGGCTGACAGGGAGCCTGAGGGGTTTTTCCATGGCATTAAGTTAAAGGAGTTTCCACTGCCCAGCCTTCTCCTGTCCCTCCACCATATCGCAGTCCCAGCTCTTACTGGGAATCATAAAAAAAGAATTCTCGGAGGAAATAATAAAAATTTATGGAAGAAATCTCCAGAGAACAAAACATCAAACCAGCAAAGAGACAGAACACGAGGAAACAGCCAAGGAATAATGTGAAAAATTGATGAGCAGAGCTGCAGATACTGGAAAACAATAAACAAGCAGAATCTGCTTAAACGGGGATGGTTGTAATGTTATTTCTCTGGGTTGAAAACACTGAGTTTTACATCCATGCAGGATTTTGGCACTCACACAACGGTGTGTCCAGGCATTTCAGCTCTCTGCTGTTCTCTTTGAGATACACAAAAATGATGTCCACTGGTTTTTCTGTGAAAAATTACCAGCGTTTTATTCCAAGCTGTTTCACAAATCAAAGCTGTCACTGCAGCGAGGGTGAAACATTCGCCGGCTCTCATCACTGTCCTCCTCCCCCTGCTCTCAGGAGAGGGAAGAACATATGTGTTTGAGAACAAATAATCATCACTGGTTGTATTTAAATACCATTCTCTGGCAGAATAAACCTGTACCTGTGAGGAAAAGCAGAGGAGAGAGGATCTGCAGGAACAGGGAACTGCATATCAGGACAAATATTTACATCCCAGCCCCGGGAGGCTTCTCCTCCTTTCCCTCTGCTCCTCCTCCAGCCCTCTGTCCATCTTCCAAACTCAGCTCTTGGGCTGGGCCAGGCAGGTTTTATTCCCCACTGTGCTTAAGATGACACCTAAATTTCATCTCAAGTGATGCTCCTGTGTGCTGCCACATCATAAAACCTCCAGAAATGCTGATTTCGTTCTCTAAGCAAATTGAAGCCTGGAAATTTCCCTGCTGATGATTTACAAACACACCCTCCCACCTCATCCCCGGAAATTTGGCTGTCTTCACCCATCTGCAAATCCACCACCTTCACTAACCTATCCTTTTCCCACCATCTTCCTCCAACTCTGCCAAGAAATTTGGAAGCCTCAGACCCTCAGCATTTCTTCCTGAACCCACGATGGCACTTTCTCTGAACGTCCTCTTAGCCTGGAGATCTTTCTTACGCTCCTAATCTTCCCCAAACCATCATTTCTTATCCAAAGCTGCTTAAGCACTTGGGGGAGGAACGTTCATTTCCAGGCAATATGTGCCCAACCTTGGCCCAGGGCTGCTTTGCAAGTGGAGCTGCCCATAATCTGGAATAAAATTAAACCTTAATCACCGTGTTCTGAGGGAAAGATTTGTCACTGCCCAGCAAGCAGGCGTCTTAATGAAGACGTTGGTCCTTGCAGGGCACAAATCCATTCCTATCCGCTGGCTTAAAGCCACGTGCAGCTGTGTGCAGGAATGGGGGATTTTCCCCCTCCGAGGCAGCATGGTGCTGTTTGGAGAGGTTTATATATTTATATATAAGCAGCAGAAACCCTTAAAAATGGATATATAATTATATATATCTGTCTGAATGCCGTTAAATCACAGGACATGGAGGGTTCACCTCAGTGCCAGGAGCTGCTGCTGCAGGGCAGCCTCATCCCTGCTTGTACAAATCGACCTGCAGATGAATTAAATCTCCTTTTCCTGCCGTGACACCGTGACAGAGGTCAGAAACCAACCCAGGTCTCCCGAGCCGCCGCCCCTGAGCACGAACCACAAGGATTCCTTCACCCTCTCCATTTCTCAACTGCTGGTGATTACACTTAGAAAAGCTCTGGAAGCCAAAACAAACAAGGGAGATGTTTCCAGTGAGCTTTCAGTTCGTTATGAGTCCTTCCAAGAGGGTTTTGTGCGCGAGGCAGTGCAGGAAGTTCTCATGTTGCTGAGCCCTCTCCTCGCGTCCCCGTGCCGAGCGCGTTTGCGTCCGAGCTGACATCGCCCTCCTTGGACAGGACGTTTCCTCCCTCTCACATGATGGGAAAACCAAATTCCACGCTGAATCGGGACCCAGCCAGAGTGATCTGGATTGCTTTCAAGGGACAGGGAGTTTGGTCACTCAGGACCTGCCTCAGAACCAACTGGAAGCAATTTCACGCATTTTTTTTTGTTTCTCGTCACACTACAAAGTGTGACCTCATGGGCAGAGCACTCTTGGGTAATGTACAGTACATGTCCACAGATCTCCTATTAATTATATTTAATTTTAAATACAACCAGCGGACAAAAAAAAAAAAAAAGGCATTACTGGATTTTTCTATGCTACGTGATTTTTTCATGGATGTGAAAAATCCAGCACCTCCTCGCTCTGCACTGAGTCACTGGAATGTGCTTATCTCAGTGAATCTGTTGGAGAAAATCATCTGTATTGCCTTTTTTTCCCTTGGAGCCTGTTCATCCATGACCTCATGGAGCTTCCCAAGAGCTGGCTGAAGTCTGGGCACCTCTAATTAGTGATAAAATCTCACCTGGCACCGCATTTTACCATCGGCACGAGTTATCCGGGAGATCTCATTCAAGAGAAACCTGTGGGAATGTTTCAATCCTGTTATTGACTTTTCTTCCCAAGCTTTGTAATTAATTCCCTCTGCCCCGGGCGGGCTGGGTTAGCGGGGACAGCTGAGCTGGGCTCTGGCACAAACGCCTGTGTCCATCTGGGTGTCCCTGTGCCACCACTGGTGACTCTCCCTTTGCTTCCAGGGTCTGATAAAACCATGGAGATGTCAAAGTGACACGTGGTGATGTTTTCCAGTGAATATTAAAGATTGAGGAAGCTCCAGCCCACAGGAGCACGGCACGGTGGGAGACACCCATTTGCCTTTCAGTTCCCTGTCTGCAAACCTCACAGACTTCTCGGAATAAAGCATTCCCTGTCACTCTCCAAACTGGAACTCTGCAGGGTGAAAGGCACAACAGCCACTGAAGAATTCCTTTGATGGGACATCAACTTCCAAGGAAGTGATTTTTTATGAGTTTGGGCCAATGGCACAGGTAAAAAGTGGTGGGGTTTCTGCTTGGCTTTGAGACCAGCGAGTTCATTCAGGTAATTGGGATTTAAGCCTAGAATTCCCTTTGGAAAGGAGCAGTGGCTTTGGGACATCCTTTAAGGAAAAGCTGACTGCAGGGTTTGGTGCCCAGCGTCCAGTGGGTGTCAACCCCAGCTCACCAGGGTGCTCTGCAGACCACATGAAGTGGCAGAAAGTCCATATTGACCTGGGCTAGGGATGAATTCAACCTTCTGGGACAAAATCTAGGCAGGCTGATGCCCAGATATCTGCGCAGCCATTTAAGCCCAGCCTACAGATCGTGTTTTCCCTCAGAAATTGCGACCTGGAGAAGCGTGGAGGTGACTCAGACCCCAAGGTGAGCACACCCTGAGCCACCCAGCCCTTTTGGGGAGCAGGTAGAGCTGGACCTCAGCCAAAGCCACACACATCAAAATTCCAGGCTCCCTCTGCTGAAGGCAGCTGGCAAATGGTGGTTTAGTGCTGGCCAAACCTGGCTTTAGCTGCCTCTCTGGATGGATTAGGTAGAGCTGCTATAAAACGAACACTGACCCACTCAAATTTATGTTTTGAAGCTAAATGGAGCAGATGATTTTATTATCTGACTACAGACCAGTCCAACCCACATGAAGAGAAGGCTGGAGCACCAATCAAACATCTCTTGGCCAACATGGCACGGCGATCAGGGGAGATTTCCAGCAACCTCTGCCACAAGTTGCAAGATGTTTATGAGAAACAAAGAGAGTTTGGGATGACGTGACATTTAATGTTTTAAGGCAGTAATTGCCTATTTCCTTACCAAAATTAGAAACAGCAAATGCTTTGTAAAGCCCTCCCTCCTCTGTTGTGATTCAGATTCTTTTCTTTAGGCTGAGGCATTGATCCCTTTTCCCAGAGAAGCCTGGGATGGGCTGGTACCCCCTGAGCTGAGCTCAAATTCAGCCCAGGCAGTGCCAGGGGGGCAGTGCCAGCTCTGAGCTGCTGCAGGAGCCAGGTGAACGTGCCTGCAAGGGAATGACTGAGGCAGCTGCGAGGGATAAGTTTCACCTCCTCGCTCCTCAAGGAGAAAACAACTTTGCTCCCCATTTGAGTCCTCCTGGAAGCTGCTCTGCTTCAAAATTAAAGGATGGGAATGGGTTTCCTTGTGGGGTTTGTTCTGTTTCACCACTCAAGATGAAGGTGAGGAATAGTTGGGTCAAATATGACTATTTGTGGGGATAGAGAGAGAGAATTGTGGAATTGTTTAGGTGGGAAGGGACTTTAAAGATTATCCAGTTCCACAGGGACACCTTCCACCATCCCAGGTGGCTCCAAGCCCCATCCAGCCTGGCTTTGGACCCTTGGGATGGGGTCTCCATCTGTGGAATGGACATGACTTATGGCTACAGTTTTAATTAGCACAATTATCCTTTGACGAATGAGTGTTACTGAGCTGACACCAATTATGTCTCCCTTCAACCAATTTTTGCCACATGCCCCAGCTGCAAATATTTGCAAAATGCCTCAGAAACTCCTAGAAATGGTTGTACCCCAGTTAATGAGAAATTCCAGCATAAAATCACGCTTGGAATGCAAACTAAAACTACCGGGCAGGGCAAACGAGGGATCATTACCCTCACAAGTGGTTCACGGGTTCTGTGCTCCAGGGATCCTGCTGTACCTTCCCAGGGTTCAGAAGGACACGAAATTATCTTGCCCCAAGCAGGGATTGTGGAACCTTCCAGAGCCTGCAGCACAAACCTGGGTAAACACTGGGAGGCAAAATTAATTGGGATAAAGGCAGGAGCTGCAGGTCCCACTGACAGCACTGGACACAGGAATAAATCTTGTGTCTTCCTCTGAATGGGATCAGAGTCCTCCCCAGAGCAGCTCTTGGAGGACTCCGCTCCAGAGGAAAGTGTTTCTACTGCTGAAAATGCCACAATAGAGTTAATTCCAGGGTATTTCTGGTGGATGGTGACTGAAACCAGAGGCAGCTTTAAGATGAGGTGAAAATTAAAAGTATTACACTGTCTGTGACAATGTAGTCACATCCTTTTATCCTGCTGTTGGACCACCAGTATCCCACCCCTTTAACATTTTTCCATTTAACATTATTTTTCCTTTTAACATTATTTTTCCTTTTAACATTATTTTTCCTTTTAACATTATTTTTCCTTTTAACATTTTTGCTCTCTTACACTTCTGTACCCTTCTGATCTCTTTTCTCCAGGTCATTTTAAAGTTTATATCTTTCTCTTTTTGCCTTTTGTGGCCACTCCAAATTGGGAAAATTGTGATTAGGGCTGAATTTGCAACAAGGAAAATTAGCCCTGTGGTCTCACAGCTTTGCTAAGGACACGAAGAATTCCAATAATTCTGGGATCTGGCACCACTCCAGGAGGTGAATCCCCTTTGGTGGCTGTCGATGCTGCTGCACATTGGATTCAAAAGCTGTTTTGAGCAGAATACAGGGGGAAATGAGCAAATACCTCCCTGTGCAGCAGCTGGAATTCTGCCTGTCCCACCTGCCCTGTCCCTGCTGTGAATCCTCACACTGGACACGGATTCCAAATCCCAATCCATGGAAGCCTGTGCCTCATGGAAGGGTCATTCAGCAGGAGAAAGAGGCTCCTCCAGCATCCCCTGTGACAGCCACGGGCGCGTGGGGACAGTCCTTAACGTGTCCCCAAAGGCACGGGGGACACACAGGGAGGGCTTTGACAGGGCTGCCACCAACAGATCTGGCCTCAAATCTGCCTCGATCTTTGCAGCAGCTGGACAAAATTCCTCCCCTCACATCCCGTACACAAAATACCTTTATACTTCATAGTTAAGTAATATTTAAACAAAAAAAAAATTCTTAAAAATTTATTTAAAAATTCAAATTTGAAAAAAGAGCCTTTTGCCAAAAGATCATTTTAAAAAAGGATAAAATTTAATTAAATAACCTGTTTAACAAATAAAATTTATCATCATAAGTGAAAAAACTTCTAAAAATAAGTTTATACATTTTAGTCATCATAATAGTTGTACTAATCATAGTACCTCATTTTCTCCAATACATTCAACAAATGATTAATAAAACTATTAAAAAAATTGACATAATTCTAAGAGGAGGGGGAGATGTTGGAATGCATGAAATAGAGGCCTCCCTGAGTCCCTCGGGGCAAGAGAGAAATGCAGGGACTGAATTGAAGCTTTTAGAGAAATTAAAACATGTTAAGCCACACAGACATCAAACAGAAGTGTAAGTTTTCGTTTTAAGTGAAGCTGAGGCTGAAAACTGCTGAGGCTTTTGGTGGCGGCAGACGTCGCGTGGCCGCGAGGCTCCCGCGGCACCTCGTGCCACGGCTGGAGCTCCTCAGAGCCTGCCTGTGCTCTGGCTCTGCTCCACGGGCACGGGGCACGGGGACTTCTCTCCACATCCAAGGATTTCCAAGGATTTCCAAGGACTTCCAAGGATTTCCAAGGACTTCCAAGGATTTCCAAGGACTTCCAAGGACTTCCAAGGATTTCCAAGGATTTCCAAGGATTTCCGGCGCTGGCATGTGGCACATCCTCGCCGTGGCAGGATGGAGCAGGTATGGCAGGGAATGCTGATTCCCATGGGAACCCCGGTGGATGCCAGAGCAGAGGGAGAAGCATCCAGCAGTTGTGCTGTGAGAAGGGAGCACTGCTTGGGATGAAGGTTTCCCGGGATGAGATCATCAGTGCTCTTCGGAGAACGCCTCGTCGTGCCCACAGGAGCTCTGTGGCGAGAAAAAAAATAATTCATCATTCTTCAAGGAAAAGTGCTAAAAGGTTTTTACCAATTGCCTGCTGACAAACCAGTGGAACATTTGAGTATTTGTCTCTTGGTTTTGCAGCTCTATCAAGACCAGCAAAACCACAGCAGGGTTGGACTTGATTTGCCCCGCTGCCTTTTGAGCCGTTTGGTGTTTTCTGCATTCCTCCCTCTGTCATTTGTCAGTTCTGCTGTGACTTCCCAGCAGGCAGCAGACACAAGGTACACGCTGAGTGATGATCCTGTTGGGTTTTCCACATCTGACACTCAAAAATAAAAATACGTGGAGGGGAAAGAACCGTTTGTTGCGAGTGATAACGGCTCTGCCTGTGGCCACACCGGGACATGGCTGACGTGGGGACACTGGGGACAACACACAGGAAAACAGGAGGTGTGGTGGCCACGGAGCACGGGAGGCAAAAGGGATGGGACGTGGAAAATCACTGGCAGGGCACAGGGCACAAGGCTCTGTGCAGCAGTCTGGGGCTGCCAGGCTGTCCTGGCAAACCTGGGCTGGGTTTAAAGTCACCCTCAACTGATTTATGGGCTGGATGCAGAGCTATAAATCCCACACTGATTCTGCTTTGGGGCTCTCGGGGAAACTCCAGCTGAGCTTTGTCCTGCTTTTTCACATAAATACAAACCAAAAGCCTCAACTCAAATTCTGCCAAATCAGGGGGAATGTGCCAAAGCAGAGTATTTTTAACTGTCTTCCCCTGTTTTGTGGCTGATGGGATGGGCATTGGGGTGCTAAGCAATAAATAAAGGAATACAGACAGTGTTTTGTGAACTCTGGGCATGACCTTTTCCAGGAGGTGAAGTTATTGTGTGAGGCTTTCCTGTCTGAATGGGAAGGGACAGCACAATAAATGATACCTCAGCAGATGCTGACAACTCAATCACGAGGGTAGGGACTAATTTCAAGGTCCAGCCAAACTGAAATTGCTGCTGAGCCACAGCTGGGTGTGAGGCCTCCCTTGGACTGGGAGGGCATCAGCAGCCCAGAACAAGGCAGTCACTAGAAAAGGCTAAAAAACCTCATTAATTTAACATCAGGGGATAAGCAACCTCTAGATAGAAAGACACCGAGTGATTTACTGCCCTTAAAATCTATTCTGTTTTAAAAGTATCTTTTTTTTTTTTTCCTCTAAATAAAAATCTCTCATAAATAAACAAGGCTTGGATAAGGCCCTCTGCTGTACAGCAGCATCAGAAAGGGCAGGGAAAAAAGCTCAGGCTTGCTGAGGTGATGGGGATAAACGGCTGCAAAGGGGCAAACAGGGTGATTTCTCCCCAAAACTCGGGATGCAGAGCCTGGATGATGTTGGAGAAGCCAGGGGCTGGTGCTCCCAGCTCCCGGAACATCTGCCCAGCTGGAACATCTGCCTAGCTGAAACATCTGCCCTGGTGTTTGGGTGGAGAGAGAGGGAAGGAGGATGGCAATCAGCTCTTCCCGAGAGGAGAAGAGCAAGAAAAGCAGCGTTTGTCGATGGGGAAAATGAACAGAAAAAGCCCAGTTCCAGCCGGATAAGCGAATGGAGCGTTAACGCTTCTCGTCTCACCCTTCCTGCCCTGCCCTCTGCAAAAAGAACACGGCCCCTGCTGCCCACCCTGTCCCTCTGATCTCTGCCATCACAGCCCAGCTCGGAGCAGCTCCTGCTGTTAAATCACCACAAACGTGATGGGGATGGTGACAAGTGACAGCAGCGCTCTCCATCCTGGGCACGATGGGGCCCATCCTTCCCGGGGAGTGGGGATCGTGTCCAGGGACGTTTGGAAGGGTTTGGTGATGGGGGAAAGGGGCCAGGGAATCTTCTCCCCCAGTGGGGTTTAGAGCCCACATCCTTTCCCTGGTCACTGCAGGAATGACTGAATAAATTCCTGCTGAAGGAGGTACAAGGCAGCACCTCCTGACAGAGCCCTGGGTGCAAACAGAGCTTGGCTGCCCCTTTTGTGATTAGGGCTGAACTTGCCCTAATCACAAAAAAATAAATAAATGGAAATAAATGTTGGGATAATGTTACACCCACCCTGCAGCCCAGCCAGGTCTGTAAAACTATCATGGCTTGTTCATTCCAAGGAATAATTCTCTGTTCCTGACTCAGGAAAGTTTTAGGTGAGAGGTGAAGTGTCACTAAGCTTGGTCCCTTTGCTCCATTCACAGCTCAGGGAGTCCAGGCTTTGAGCCTGGAATATCCTCTGGAAATGCATCCAGCCTTGCTCTGAGGAGATAAAAAGGTCCCCTCACTCCTGCAGGAATTTCTCTCTGCTATTAAACCGATCCATCTAATTTCTTGCTATAATTTTATAATCAGTCACCTCTAGCTGCTGGTTCTGTCTGCAGCCATCAGAATAGAGCACAGCAATCCAGGACCAGCCTCTCCTCCCATTTCTGTCCCACTCTGCTCCCCTGCCTGTGCATTATTCTGCACTTGACTTATTTTGTGATTTATTTTTTTAACACAGAATGCACTGGATAAATAAAAGTTGAAACAAAGTCATTGTGTATTAATGCTCCTGGTTCTGAACTTCCCTTTATGTCAGGAATATCAGAAGGTGATGGGAACGAGCTCTATAAATTCCCCTGCATGTCTGAGGAATATCAAAAGTGATGGGAACAAACCCAGCAAAGCCCTGATGGATTCTGCACCAGTCACTACAACAGATATAAAGAAAAGGCCTCAAGTGTGGCTGGGAGTGCTTTAAAGTTTTAAAGACAGGGAGCTTTGTCCTTCTCCTCCCTGCTCCAGACACACACCCGAGCGAAGCGGAGCGGGACAGGCTGCCAACATTAATATTATTGTTGGAAAGAGACTGATCCTGGAAAGTAAGTACATGAAAGAGGAAGAGAAACAAGGGATTGTTAGCTAAGGTCACTCTGAGGTCTGGCACACATGACCTGAAAAAGCCCAAAAGCTTTGGATGCAATCCCCCCAGAGAAGGAACTGACGGTGATTACGCAGCCCCGAGAGCGCACGGGCTAACGGAACAGTGGGAAATGGGGGAAAAGAAGGGTCGGGTGTCCACAAGCAAGACTCTCTGCACGTTGGGAAGGCTTTGAGAGCAGCCAGAAGCACTTTTAGGTGAGCCCACAGCATCCAGCAGCCTGCCAAGGGTACGGGCATCCTCGGGAGTCTGGGAAGGCTGCGAACGGCCAGGCACCAGCTCCGCTCTCTCACCACTTCCTTCCCTCGCGGCCAAGGGAACAGTGAACAGAAGAAATAAATAAAAAGGGGGTGTCTGGCTAGGCCAAACCCTCATGCAGTTCCCAAAGGCCTTTATTAGAAAGGCTGGAGCACGTAGGGCTGAGGCTATCGGGGAATCAAGGGCACTTCCCACTGCTTTCCATTACGACACTGGGAGCTGAACCGGGGCTTGCTCCAGCCCTGCCCGCTTTCCCCTGGGACTGGGGAACTTGCTGAGCTCTCTTATTGTTTCTGAGTGGTCTAATAAACCAGTTATCAGGTCCAGGATGGAAGTTTTCCTTAGCTGAGCCAAATTAACAGAAAACTGGGGGATTTAAACACTGCTCTGTCTTCTTCCCTCTGCTTTGGGGATGTCATAAACAGCTCTGGATAGGGAATGTGGAAATTCAGCCTGCTAAAATATCCACTCAGTCTGCAACAGGTACTTCTGCTAATAAGTGCAGAGTCCATGCCTGGAAGAAGCACAAAATAGGAATAAATTCCACAGACTCCTGCAGGGCTGAGTTCTACCCAGTGGGCAAGAAACCAATCTCCATGGAAATCTTTTCCTGCACTTTCTCCCTTTTCACAAGGTCCCGAGGCTAATTAGCACCTGGCAACACCTCCAGAAAGATGAAACCTCACCCAGGCCTCGCTGTTCTGACACGCAGTTAAGGGATCAGGGACACAGGAGGCTGTTTTTGGTGTCTCATATCCCACAGACACCGAGTGCCTGTAAGATGAGAGTGGACTCAGCTTTAATCAGCTTGCTAGGCTTGCAGGCACGCTTAACGAGGCAAACCCAGCCTATCTGGGCCGGGATCAGTCTGCACCAGTCATTGCTCCTCTCTGGCTTTGCTGGAACCTCCTTGGATTTGGAGGGGTGTGGGAAAGAAACCACAGTTAAAATTCAGACGAGGACGTGAAGAAAGGGAGGGAGAGATGAAAGACTAATAAAGCTTTATTAGAATTTTATTTGATGTAATTAAAAATAGCTTTAGCAATGCTATGACGGTAAATATGAATTTGCTTGAAAGGTAAACACCAGTGCTTTCACTGAGGGGAGGAGTGGTGCTCTCTGCTTTGCCTCCACTCATTTATTTGCACAACATTCCTGTTCCTTCCTCCAGGAATCCCAGCTGCTGATGCCCCTGACAGGGACAGACCCAAAGGGACACCAAGCCACACGAAGAGAACCAGCAGAGCCCTGAATCCGGGTTCTGGTGGTGGCTTTGGTGTCACTTCCACCTGACCAACCCCACCAGGTGTCCACAGTGCGTCCTTAGCCGAGGAATTCAGGTGCACAGATTTTGGGTGCACATTCCTGGGAGAAGCAGGACCAATTGGAGCTGGCAAAGCCGGCCTTTAGACAAACACTGAAACCTCTGCAGTGGAAATTAAAGAGCCTCTCTTTTAATTAGTTCCTGGTGTGTGTTTGACAGCAAAGACCTTGTCAGGCTGCTGTAGCAGACCTCGTGTTTCAGGTTGAGGGGAATCACCTCCAGCCTGACAGTAAAACACCCACAGCAGTGCAGGATGCTTCAGATTCCCTGGAAGAAAGTTCCTCTTTATCTGCTCTGGCTCTAACTCATGAGGCATTTCCCAATCCCAGACAATCTGGAGCACTGGGAAATGCAGGGTTTTGAGATAGGGAATGGGCAAATGCTCAAAGAGAGAAGGCAAAAACACTTTTTCCATTTTTCCCCTCAAACTTTATTCGTTAAACCAAGCTGACAATGAGCTGAATTTTATTTACTCCCCAAATATAAGTAGAAAGACACCCAGCCACTCTAACCAGTTGATACAATTGACATTTTTTGGGGTTCATCTGCCATGAAGATCTCCTGGGACCACTTTCCTAATTTCCATTCACATAATCTCCTAATGCTGATTATTTTCACACTTGTGCAGACAGCAGCTCCCAGAACCAATAATCACAAACCCACCCCTCAACAGACTCAGTGTTGGACTTCCCAGCCTGGCACTGCTTTCCAAACCCTAAACAATCAGCTGGGCTCATTTGCACATTTTACCAACCTAATTAGCCCTCCTTGTGATGAAGATCATGAAGATTTTTGTTCTGGCTAATAATAGCTGTACTTTATCTTGCTTTGCCTTTTAACTAAGCATGTCCTAATTGTGTATTTACATTTGCTGGCATGTGCAAAACATTTTAAGTAGCTGGGCAAAGCAGCTAATTAGGATTGTACATTCTGTGCTTGCATGGCTTGGTGGAGGCAGCTTATCAAACATTGTGCACATTATTCATTAATTCAAAAATAGGAATTGTTCATGAGGGCCCTGGATTAATGAATCCTTGCCAACAGGCAGGATTCCTTATCAAATCTTTTTTATCAAATCATAGAGAGTTTTGCTGGGTAACAATTTGGAACTACATCTGGGATGTATTTCTACAGAAGGTTTTGTTTTCTGCTTGCTCAGCTCCCATTCCCAAGCAGAATCAGGAATTCTCCCCTTAGACTCCATGTGCCATTTTTCTGTTTTTCTTCCTCTCTCTCTCCCGTGGAAGACGGAATTGTGGCGTCAACAAATGCGTAGTAAAATAATCAATAAACAAATGTTCTGTGTAGAAATGGGTGGGTTTCTTCTTCAAGCACTTCAAGTGAGATTTCTGCATAAAATACAGGGGACAATCGTGGATTTTAATGCAAATACTGGACAGGAGCAACCTCAGATGCCAGGGTTCTCCCTGGAGGCCTCAGCAGATTGTTCACAATTAGGCAGGAGTGTGCTGGGGATAAGAGGATCTCTATTTCCTTGTCATGGGCACGAGGAGGATGCAGTTTCAACCCACGGCCTGTCCCCTGCCAGCTGCTGGCTTTGTCCCCAGGGAGGCTCCCCAGGAGAAGGGCTGGGCCTGGATCAGTGACCTCCCGAGGGGTCTCGAAGCTTTTCTGGAAGCAGTGGTGCTGGGAGATGTGGTTGCTGCTCCACGGACAAATATTTCAGGATGAAATTCATCCCTGTGAGGGTGGGGAGGCCCTGGAGCAGATTCCCAGAGCAGCTGTGGCTGCCCCTGGATCCCTGGCAGTGCCCAAGGCCAGGCTGGATGGGGCTGGAGCAGCCTGGGGCAGTGGAAGGTGTCCCTGCCCATGGCCTCTTCAGTGATTTTATGATTTTGTGTTATCCTTTTATCTCCTTTTCAATTTTCTCTTTTTCCTTCCCACATTCTGTATTAAACCAGAGGTTCCAGACTGACTACAGTCTTTATTTCATTAAATTCACCTTGTCCCTCTGACACCAGCCCTCAGAGCATAACAAGAAGCAAAACCAGGCCCTGGGTTGCTGCAGGCCTGGTGACTCCACTACTAATAAAATCCAGCAGGCCCATTAATAAAAATGCAATTAGCTCCTCTAATCAACCTTCTGTCTTTTCCTGGAAAACATGGAGACAGGTGTTCCCTAGACAAGAAGAGATGAACTGTGTTATCAGTGCCGTATTTGACCTTTTTTTTTCCTTCCTGGTGGATCCAAAATGAACCAAACTACAAGAAAACAAGAAGTGCTGCTCCTCAATAGTTTGCAGGAAATTACTGATTTAATTAGAGAGGACATAAATACATATTTATATCTAGGAATAAGTGTAATAGTTTGCAAATTTATCTCTCAGTGCACAAACTGAGGCCTGAACTACTCACCACAGTGGCAGGAAGGAAATAAGTAGAGTTGCCTCAAAGCATCAAATTCCCTTTTTTTTTTTTTTTTTAATTTAATACTTTTTTGCCAGCTGAGGTTGAAACTGGTGACACAAACATTAGAAAGGGGGCTGTGAAATGGCACCTTCCAGGCCCAGATTTTGCCAGATAAGTGTTTTTGATAAGCCCCAAACCTCTGGGGCAGTGAAATGTGTTTACTGAGGATCATACTTTTAGTGCTGCCACGTTTTAAATTTATTGCAGGGCCTTGCAGGAGGAGCAATTACCTCTCCAATGTCTTCATTTGTAGGTGCTGATCAATACCCAGTGTGTAAAAAAAGCCCTCCTGCCCAGCCCGAGTCGATGCAGAGTGGTTTGTGATAGGCCCCACTATCAGAGTAGCTCTAATCAGCTCTTTTCCTGTCTTAATTGATCAGGCACAGCCAAGCCCAAGTTCAGAGCAGCCCTTCCTAGAAGGGATTACTGTAAATCAAATTACAGGCAGAAATAAAAGCTGGGTTTCACCAAAGAGCTCTGGCAGGTGATGGGAGGTTCAGCTGGGAGAGGTCAGGAGTCAGCCCTCATTTAAAATCGAGATTAAATCTGAGATAAGGCTCGAGTTCAGAGGTTGAACAGGTTTTTTCTCTCGTTTTTATGAGATTTTTACTGAAAGCGTCATAAAGAGCAAAGCTAGACATGTTTTCTGCAAAATAAACCAGCCATTAGCTGCAAGAAAGCAAAGCCAATAAATAAATGTGGTGTCTCTCCAAGCTGGGCTCCTTCAGCTCCTTCAGTTCTTCCAACCCAAAAAGAAATAAAGCTTGAGAAGATAAATTTTCCCCTCAGCAAAAATTATCTCCAACAACCTGGCAGCTTCTGGGAGCTATAAAATTCAATTAACATCTTTTGCTTTGTGTGTCACACTTCAATTAAACAGAAAGCAGAGGAATTCTAGGAGTGTATTTAACGTGAGATAATGTGCTGGATTTCAGAACTTTGGTTGGGCTTCCATCCCAACTTGGTCTGTGACTTGTTTATGTCTTTGGAAATGGGAGGGGCAGGAGTTATCCAGTGCATTTATCAATTGGAAAATTGATTAGAGCTGCACTTGAGGAGCTTGGAACAGTTTTTCCCTGCAAACTGCTCTGTCCATGCCTGGCACTGGAAGCATTTTAGCAACGGGGTGAATTTAATCTTCGAGAGGGCTCTGAAACCTTCACAGGAGCCCAAAATGCTCCATGAGGAGCAAGGGTTTTGTGATGGAGAAGGGCTTTTTGGGAAAACCTTGTGGAGGTGCCGCAAGAGAGCATTTTTAAAAATCCCAGAAGTCACAGCCCTGGAAAATCTGCCCCAGGAGAGGTGAGCCAGGATCTTCTCCTCACAAAGGACGGGAGAGATGCTCCGGTGGTTGTGGCCCTGGAGGAGGAGTCCAGAGCTCTGTGTCTTCATCTGGACTTTGCCAATGTTTTTAAGGAATCATTCCCACTTTTCAAATTAGATTTCCCATCTTTCAGCCAGGACTGACCCAACCTCACAGAACCATTGAGGTTGGAAAAGGCCTCCAAGATCATCAAATCCAAGCTGGGACCGATCCCCGCCGTGCCCAGTCACCCTTCCCTGGCTCGCAGGAGGATTTGTGAAAATCAGAGGATCTTTAATTAAAAAAAGCTGTTAAAACTCCAGCTTTTCCAGGCAAAGGAGCATCTGCTCCTTCACCATCTGTGCAGCTGCTGGCAGGGTCAGCTCCCCAACGACACCAAAGGAATTCCCCAACCCCAAAAAC
>VZSE01003774.1:0-38463 GCA_013398275.1 Promerops cafer | reverse complement strand
TATTCATATTTATATCTATATCATATCTACATCTATATCTATATCATATCCATATAATATCTATCAATATTCACATTCACATTCACATTCACATACACATTTTATATATATTTATATTCATATTTATTCTCTCATCCAAGTAGTTTCTTAATTACAAACCAAACAGAAGCAGAAAGCAGAAAAAAAAAACCAAAACCAAACCTTTAATGTGCCTTATGGTCAGGAGTAGCTGGAAGGAAAAAAAATTTCCTTCCTGTGTTTCAGCTGCAAGTTTTTTATTTATTAGAGATGATTTAAACCCTGAAAGTTTGAAAAGATGAGAATAGAAAACAATAGTGGCTGCGTGTGTCGACTTTTCAGAAGGNCTCCAAGATCATCAAATCCAAGCTGGGACCGATCCCCGCCGTGCCCAGTCACCCTTCCCTGGCTCGCAGGAGGATTTGTGAAAATCAGAGGATCTTTAATTAAAAAAAGCTGTTAAAACTCCAGCTTTTCCAGGCAAAGGAGCATCTGCTCCTTCACCATCTGTGCAGCTGCTGGCAGGGTCAGCTCCCCAACGACACCAAAGGAATTCCCCAACCCCAAAAACGCCCCGGGTGACGCCTTTATGAAGGACAAAGCTTCTCAGTCCATCCCACTGATGGATGACAGAGGTATGAAAAGATTAATTTAGGTGCCTCCCCTAAATGTCTTGAGCTTAGGTTTCCCCAGGCTGCCAAAATTTGACTGGAAATCTCATGGGGGGTAAAATGCTGACTCCTTCTGAAAGTTCAGCACTTCCAGCTTGAGCAGAGAATGGGAATTTAGTGTGAAAAAGGGAAAAAAAATGACAGGATCTGTCAGGAACTTCAAGGAAGTTTGGTTTTGGGAGTAATAAAGGATCCAGGATTGGATATATTTATATTTATATTTATATTTATATTTANTACATCTATATCTATATCATATCCATATAATATCTATCAATATTCACATTCACATTCACATTCACATACACATTTTATATATATTTATATTCATATTTATTCTCTCATCCAAGTAGTTTCTTAATTACAAACCAAACAGAAGCAGAAAGCAGAAAAAAAAAACCAAAACCAAACCTTTAATGTGCCTTATGGTCAGGAGTAGCTGGAAGGAAAAAAAAAACTTTCCTTCCCGTGTTTCAGCTGCAAGTTTTTTATTTATTAGAGATGATTTAAACCCTGAAAGTTTGAAAAGATGAGAATAGAAAACAATAGTGGCTGCGTGTGTCGACTTTTCAGAAGGGACCCAGAAAAAAAAAAAAAAGAAAGCTGAGCAAAAAGAATGAAAAAATGCTTCGAGCATGAACCAAAGGCCGCAGTAAATCATTGGATGGGCTAAATAAATCAGAGTGATGCTGATAAAGCTGCTTTGGCTGCTTCCAGCCCCTTTCTGTACGGTTTTTAAACTGCTGGTTACATCCCCTCTGTGATATGTGGTTGTGTAACTCATCAGGTGGGCCAAAAAAGGATCAATAAATAAATCTTTAAGAAACAGAAAAATGGGATTTGGCTCAAGGGACGAAGGAACCTGTGCAAGAAATTTCCACATTAAAAAACCATTGCTCTTTCTGGAGCCTGGGGTGAAGAAAGAGCTTGAAATGAAACAGACAATTCCATAATTTTAGGGGGAAAGTATTTATTATAAAACAGACAAGTTCACCAAAACATCCAGTCCGAGATGAATTTAGAGTAAAACCCTCTCCTACCCAGCTCTGCTCTCAGTTGTGAGGTGGAGTGGGATGGATTCAGGGGATTTTGGGAGAGGTTTGGGCTTTCTCTGTCGGTGCTGTGATCATGGATGTTGTGATCCAGAGCTGGTTTTGGGTGGAATTCTTCTCCAGAAGACCCAAAAGTCTCCCTCTGAGCATGGAACCTCTTTTTTTCAAAGAGGCAAGATGTCATTGTCCCCAAACTCTTTGTGATGCCATTGGAAAATCAGGGAGCAGAGAGGATTTTCCTAAAATTACCAAGAGAAACTTCCCAAAAGGGCAGCAGGGCCCTGGTGTTGGACCAGCCTGGTCTGGGATGGAGTCTGCCCAAAATTGGGAACCAGAGCATCCTTTACAGAGTAAAAAGAGTCACCCTGGGCTAAGTTTATTCATCTTTTTAATCCTATTGCCCCATTGGAATTGAAAAATTTCCCTCAAATCCCAAAATTTTAAACAAAAAGAAGGGAATAACAAAGCTGGAACACAACCATAAAAACACAAACCCTGGATTTGTGTGCAGGTGTAACCTTCTGGCAGAATTTGGGTTGGTTTCTTGGATGATCAGAGTCATAACCTGACAAAAAGGTGATTTTTTTCCACGTTTCCCCACTCCCATCCCATTGGTGCCTGGAGCATGGCTATTTTCCCTACGGATGAAATTACTGGGGCAAAAAGGACACGAAAGGCAGTGCTGGATAACTGGATCCTCCTGTGCCTGAAAAATTGTGCAGCTGAGGTCATGACAACAGCCCAGCACATCTTTTGGGTTTGGATCTTGGAAAAAGGCCAAGCTTGGAATTGGGAGGGGGAGAGAAGAAATCTCCAGTTCTTCTGGATTTTGTTCTTCCTCACCTCATGTTTTGATGGTCACTGTGAGGTTGGGTCCTGTAAGCTCAGTATCACAGCAAGACACCAGGCCATGGATCCAGTCTGGGGATTCTCCAGGGTGGGAATCACAGAATTCCAGAATGATTGGGGTTGGAAAAGCTCTCCAAGGCCATCAAGTCCCAGCTGTGCCCAATCCCCACCTCGTCCCCAGCCCAGAGCTCTGAGTGCCACCTCCAGCCCTTCCTTGGTCACCTCAGGGATGGGCACTCCAAACCTCCCCAAGCCCAAAGCTGTTCACAGACTTTGCTGAAATTTTCTATGTTTTGGGATTTTGATGAAAGTTCAACCTTCAAGTCACAAAATAATGAACTGCCCTGGAAAAATATCCAGCACAAGTTGCACCCTTTGTCCCCGTTTCCCTCTGTGACAGATCCTCATGACCAAAAATCCTCCTTTTTTTATCATTGGCTCTCCAATTTTGTGACCTCAGTTGTGCTGAATTGGAATTCTAAATACATGTGGAGGGCTGCAAAAAGTCCCAGAGCATGAGACAGCCCTTGAGGGAAAAACATTCCCACTAATTCTGCTCTTGGAGATTAGGGCAAAGTTACTGGGAAAGAGTCACAGGATGGGTCGGAGACAGAAAATGATGGCTGAAGGTGTCATATCCATCTTCCTGGTGCTAAATTCATCTTCCTGGTGCTGCAGCCCCCTTCCTGTGCCTGTTTCTGGCTAATTTATACCACTTTGGTCATAAAAACTGCCTTGGTTGCACAACTCTGGAAAAAAAATTGTGGAGGAGCAGCCAGATCTTTATATCTGTACTTTATCTTAGAGGCTGGGAGCCTTAGTAATTAAAAATAGATCAAAACCTGATAGAAATGTTCCTAAAATTTGGATTTGGATAATTCAAAATGGAAAAACAGGTAAAAGGTCTGGCTGCAACTCTGAACTTCCTCTGGTTTGGGTTTGTTTGGGTTCTGGGTTTGGTCCATCTCAATAAACAGAGCTGACAAGCAGAACTTGCTTAATTCATCATCATCTGAGAGTGGAACGAAGAAAAGAGCACATCTACTTCTGTTTGTTCAGAGGGTGCAGGTCTGAGGTGGAGGAGAATAAAATACCTACAAGGGTGACTTTATAAATAACAGGAGGTTCATCATCTGCCTTTTATCCGGCCCCAAATGTGACCTAGACTGGGGAGAACACAGAGCTGTGTCAGAGTTTCTATGAGCTCACGACGCTTTGTGCAATCTGAATTACGTGTGAAATTGTTTTGCAGTGACCTAGGGAAGGATCAGGATCCAGCAGCTCACTGGGGACTCTTTCAAAGTGTCTCATTAGGATAATTTCCCTTGCACTGGGCAGGGCAGGGCTTCCAAAAGCAGTTCAGGGGCACAAGGGCGAGCAGCCAGACCCTGCTCTGGAGCTCAGGGCTGGATTTTGCATTTCACTGCCCATCCTGGAGATCCTGGCAGTGGGGGAGTCACCAAACTCTGCTCTCTGTGGCTGCAAACGCCTCTGGAGCTGTCCCAGTCCGTGCAGGATCAGCTGGAATGGCTGGGAAGGGTTTGCAGGAATCACAAGGCAGGAAGTTCAGGCTTGGAAAGTTGCTCTCCAAAATTCAGGCAGCTGGAGCAAAGGGGCCCTCCCAGGCTGTAAGGCCAGGAAAGCACAGAGACACCCTTTCCACTGAAAAATCGGGAACACAGGGATGCTCCGTGGCCAGGACATCCTTTCCTGGTTCACTCCTGGCAGATTTTCCAGGGCTGTGATTTCTGGGATATTTTTTTGCAGTTTTCTTGCAAGAATTGGGCATTACCGAGAGTTCATCCCTGCAATCCCATCACCTCCATCCATTGATTTGTATAATATTTGGAGTGCAAGGAAGAATCAAGTTTGTGCATAATTCCCAACAGCAAAGATCCAGGTTTTTGTGGGATTTCAACAATTTTGTGAATGGTTTTCCCCCAACACCTTTTACCTTCATACACCCCTTTCCTTGGTGCCCCCTGGCCCTCAGCAAAGAGCTTGCTCAGGCACACTGAGCCCCACACCTCTCCCTCTCGGGGAATATTTGTCTTTTACTCCTTACAGGGAAGATCTGCAGCCTGAGAGGAACGATATAAACACACATGGATCCCCTGGGATGGCCCTGACTGCCTCGGTGACACCATCTGAATTACATTTCCTCTTACATCAGACTCCTGGCACCACAAAGAGAGTCTCTGTGAGAAAAAAAAAACAACCTGTTTTACACCTTATTTTATATTGATATTAATACCTAAGCTGACCTTTTATTATGTACAGGAGATGGCAACTGGTTCTCTTGAAACCTGGAAATAATTGAAGGTGTAACAAACTCTGACCTTGGATAAGGCTGGATCTTCCTGATCCCATTTTTATGAGGATGAAGTTTCCTACTCCTCCTTCTCTGATGTATGGAAATGGGGTTTTTACCTCAGAGAGACCCTAAATCCTTGTACAGAAATCACTGGTTTAGTCTGATTAGTCTTAGTCTAACTCACACTGCTCTGTTTGTCCCTCTGAGGTAAAAACCCATCCCTGTGTTCCTGTCTCTCCTGGAATTGTGTCTGGCACTGGATGAACTTTGTGGTGAAAGCAGGAAAACGCTGTGTGAAATCCTGATCCCCTGGCTGTGAAATCCTTTGAAAATGTTCCATCTGAGGAGTTCTCTTCAAAGGCTGAATATTCCCTGGGCGGGCAGAGTGAGGGATGAGCTGGGAATTGCTGCTCAGGGACGGGGACAGATCTTGTCTCTCCTTTTTCTCCCTCCTTCTGGGATAATTCCTCCCTGTGCTCACCGGGAATGAGCCACGTCTGGCTGGGTTTTCAGGGCTGACTCCCTGCCCTGAGGAATCAGCCCTCAAAGGGAAGAACAGCAATGAAGATTTTGCAGTTCCCTCCTGAATTCCTGCTCCTGGGGTGGCGCTGGGGAAGAATTGGCATTATTGAAATGCCTGAACGGACACTGGAGCCCAAAAATTCCTCCAAAAGCCAAACTCAACGCAAGGAGTGAGCCCTTCCCCTGCGACAGTCTGATAAAAGCAGGATGTCTCAGGTTACAAGGTGTGGCTGGGGCTGTGTGTTCCAGTCCCACCTGTCAGAGCTGGGGCAGTTTTCTTTCTTTATCTCTCCCACACCAACCCTCCCTCAGGGAAATCTCTTCTGTCCATGGCCATGGAGCCTCCCTGCAGGGCTGATCCAATTCCAGCATCCCATGGGAGATGCTCCCCCAGGGGAGGAGCCAGGAATTCCTACCTGGATAGAATCTGACCCTGCACAGCCCAGCAGCCTTTTCCCCCTGCATTCCCAGAGGAGCAGCTTTCTCCTCCTCTGCATTCCCAGAGGGAGCCCAGGCCCATCCACAGCACCCCTGGAGCTGCAGAGGAAAACTCCACCCTTGGCCAGGACCCTGCTCCAGCAGAGCCACATCTGCCCCTGCAGGGGGATTGCAGCCCCCATGGGATGGGGCTGTGCCAGCCCCCTGCCCAGCAGGGTGTCAGGGGGGTTCTAACTCTGCCAGGGGTTTCTTTTTTGTACTTTGCATTTGTATTTTCAATTTCCTAGTAAAGAACTGTTATTCCTACTCCCATATCTCTGCCTGAGAGCCCCTTAATTTCAAAATTATAATTGGGAGGGAGTGGGTTTACATTCTCCATTTCAAGGGAGGCTCCTGCCCTTCTGAGCAGACACCTTTGTCCTCTCCAACCAAGACACCACATGGAATTCCACCACGTCCCTGATTTCCCCTCCTTGGCAGGGCCAGCCCTGCCCAGCTGCACAGCTGAGCTGTCCCCAGCCAAGCTCACTGAAGCTTCTTCCTTCTGCTCCAGGCTCGTGGATGGAAACTCTGCTGTCCATCCATGCCAGGAATGCCCACAGTGGCTCTTCCCACTAATCCAGGGCAGCACAAGTGATAAATCCCCTCACTTTCAGAGCACCGAGCAGCAGAAGCGTCGGGATTTGGGCAGGGAAAGCTTTTATATTAGCTCAGGCAATAAACAGGGCAAGGAGAATGGATTTGCTCTGCCAGAGGACAGGAGAGGTGACCTGCATTCGCTTTTCCCTCTCTGCTCTCGTGGGCACTTGGAACATGGGGAATTTTCCCCCTTTTTCTCCCTCCAGCCCTCCCAGACGGGCTCCAGGAGGAGAGGAGTAGATGGAATTCGTGGTTTGTAGGGCTCTAGTTTGTGGTGCTGTTTGACTTTCAGTGCTTTCGTTGCAGGAACCCAACCCTTGGCCGTGTTTTCCAGAAGAGAAAACCTTTTGAAATGTTTTGAGGCTCTGGGTGCAGGGGTTTTTGTGCATTTGGGATGTGCAAGTGTCAGGGGAGCCCAAGTGGAAGCTCCTCCTGCAGTGGGAGGTGCTGGAATTGTGTCAGGGTTTGCTGTGACATCCATAAAATACATTTTCAAAACACAGAGAACACCTTGACTTCGAAGGCAACTTCCAGTTCTTGGGGAAGAGATTTTTCTTTGGATAGAGGATCACACGAGAGCCACGTGCAGGTTTTTCTCCCGCCTTTTCCAAACTGATTTATTGGCTGCTCTTCATTCCAAGAGTTTAAACCTCAACTCAAGCCCTGTGTCCTTTCATTCAGGTGAATCTGTGAGGATGGTGGGACACTGGAATTCCAGATTCCCACAGGAGCTGCCCCAATCCTGGAAGTGTCCAAGGCCAGGTTGGAGCACCCTGGGATAGTGGAAGGTGTCCCAGCCCATGGATTTAAGGATGGGCTTTGAGGTCCCTTCCAACCCAACCCATTCCATGATTTTCAGATAATTTTTGTGCTTTTTAGGAGCCTTTTTTTCTCCCTCAGTGCCCTGTGGTTCCAGAGCTGTACCTGATTTAGAAACCCAGCAGCAACACCAAGGTGAAGAATTTCCCTGAAATCCCAATTTCCCTCTGGATTTTCTTTGAAATTTAAGAGTTTAGGTAAAAGGAGAGAGAGAGGGAAAAAAAAAAAGGAATATTTAGATGACCTGAAAAGCATGGCTGCCAGTTTGCAATGTGAACCTGAAGCTGTAAAATGATGACAAGTATGTGAAATTGGGAGATGCTGGCTGACATTTCAGAGTACAAACATCCCCAGCCTCATCCAGATTGCAAAATATCGATGATTTCAAATGGAAAAATCCAATGGGCCAAACACTGGTTCCACTTTTCTATTTTAGGAACACCTAAAATGTGTTTTTTGTTGTTTTCTAAGAGGATCTGAGCAGATCCTGGAAGTGAAATGACTCAAGTTTAATGTGGAGTATGAGAAGAAACAAAAGAAAAGAAAAGAAAAGAAAACAATAATATTCACACACACTGTCAGCTTTAAGGAGAAACTAAAATCAAGGTTCTCATTGGGTTGAAATTGTCTTTTTAAATTAAAAATGTGCTTCCAAATGCTCTTCATCTTAATACTTTGATACTTTCCTGGCACTTTTGATTATTAATTACTCTGCAGTAATTTAAAATTTATGCTTTTTCCTCCATGTTTCTGTTTCACTTTCTGGTTCTTGAGACAATTCCAGAACCCTGAGGTTGGCTTCAACACCACCAAGTGTAAAAATTACTTTTTTTTATCTCTGAACCCAACTTTTCTGCGCTTCCTTAAGTAGTAACTTCCATATTATTTTCCAAACAAATCAGGATGATCTCCATTCTCCTTTCCTTCACATCCACATGGATATTAGAATTTCTCTGGATTTTTAAATGAGTCTTCTCTTTCTAAACCACCTCAGGCAGGGGGCCAATCTCCAGCTCAGGTGCAGTAACCCAATGAGTGCCTAAATTTCAATTGCACGCTCCCAAATTAAAGTGCAGCTGCTGCCCACAGTTCACCTGATCTGCTCACTGAGACATCATTAAGGAAAATCAATTAATTTTTCCACTCTCCCAAACGCTGCTGGAGTTGAATAGGAGGAGAAGGAAGAGAAAAGAGGAGGAAAAAAAAGGACTTTTGTGTTGGAAAGGTGAAACCGAAGGTATTGAGTGGCCAGGGCACTTAATGCAGGGAAGAAAAGAGATACAAGAAGTTTATATTTCATTTTAGGGATGAAAATGAGAGCTGCTCATCCGTGAAACAAACCTGCCTTCCTGGCTCTTCCACCAGCTCCTTTTTCCATGTCCTTCTGCGTTGTGATCCATGGTGGAGATTATTTAAAAGTGAAAGGGAAATGTTCTGTTCAAACCTAGAGGGAAGCCCTGAAAAACTCAACACTCAAAATCCTGAAGATTCCTAGATTTTTGTATAATTCCTTAAAAATCTGTTCTGAGATCAGACTTTGGGAAAGGGATTTTGTAGGATTTGTTCATTATTGGTTTTAATTGTGAGCCAGACATGGAAAAAACCAAAGGTAACTTTTAATTGAAGCTCACGGGGCAAAAGAAGCCCTGAAGAAAAGCCATCCTTTAGTTTGGCTCCTATGAAATGAAAGGGAGCTGAATGCATTCTTGCTTTTAATGGAAATTTAAAAAAAAATAATTTTTAAGGATAGGCATTTAAATCTGGGGCTGTGAATCAATTTTTAGAAGTGCTGTAGTTGATTTTCATGACAAAAAACCCTTTTATTTGGTTAAGATTAAATGCTCAACTCCAACCACAGTTTTTGTAAATTTTTGCTTCAAAATGGGCAGGTTCTGTTGCTACTCTGAAATGAATCGTCAAAACCTGAGCTGCTCACAGGGAATGAAACCTATTCAAAATCCAAACTGAAACTTTAACGAGCTAAATATTTATTATAGTGACATTTTTCTTATGGAAATGTTAGTGAGAAGCAAAATAAACCCCAATCATTTTTAGGAGAAAACGCCTGAATACCTGCAATTTTTTCCTAAGGAATGTTGCACTGGAATTTGAATTAATTAGATGCTATAATGAACAATTTTTTATTTAGACAGCATGAACAAACATCTAGATGGAGCACAGTTATTCATGGAAACTTTCAGTCATCGATTCATTCATTCACAGAATTTTCAGACCTTGAATTTCCCTGGAGGAGGAGCTGGAGCCATCCTGACTGAGCCACAGGGAAGGACGGAAACGCTGGAAAACCTGACCAAAACTCCCCTAATTCACCCAATATTTTATCTTTCTTTTTTTTTTAATCATCACCAAAAAATTACAAAATGCGAAATTCCTGACTAAAAGAAGGATCAGACCGAGGTGGGGGAAATTCCTTCCCTCTGTGCCCACCCAAATAAACGAGCAAACACTCCATGGGATCATTATCAACCCCACCAATACCATAAAACACCTGAGCGATCACGTCACCACGTAATTAACTGAGTAATCAATCAATTAATGATAAGGGAAAGTTACTCCTGTAAGGCAAATCAGTTTGGGAGCTCTGGTTTCAGGAATAAAGTATTTATCCCGAGATCTGCAGGAACAGGGCCCCCATTGTCTGCAGGAGATTCTGTTGTCCTTAATTAACTTTGCTGAGCGTGGGCAGCACCCAAAGGAGCAAAGCCCAGCTCCCAGTTGCAGCCTGGCACTGGGAACACTGGGGACCAGCAGGATAATCCCAGAAAAAGCAAATTTTCCTTCTCTTTTTTTTTTTTTTTTTTGATTAAAATTATTAAAAGGGATTTTTTCCCCCCACCCACTAAAATTTTTTGTGTAGCCCCGGTTGTGCTCCCACAAAGAGCAGGGTGTGAGTAAAGCATCACCACTTCCAGAAATCCCAGCAGCATTTGGTGGAAATTCATCATGAATTGATGAACTAAGTGGGAAATGGGTGCAGAAAATGTGGGAAATTTCCATTGTGGATCCCATTTTGTACCTTAGGAACTCCAAGGATTTTGTGACTCGGGGAGCCAGCAAAGACCCCGAGGTTCTCCCACATCCTGAATTCTCCCCGAATCCTCAGGAGAGCCTGGGGAGTTTTACCCACAAGGAGGAACGGGAACATGGTGGAACTTGGGATTTGATTCCTTTTGGACAAATCAAGAGTGGAATCTGCAGAAAATCCTCATTTCTTCAACATTCTCACTCCTCTGGAGGATCCTGCATTGGGGTGTCTTCCCCAATCCTGGGATTTTCACAGAGCACAGCCTTCCCCTGTGGAGCTCTGCACACCTCCTTCCCTGCGTGCCCTGCTGGAATAAATGCTGGGAATTCTCTGTTTTGAAATGCAAACACTTGGATTTAACGGGACTGACAACTCCCGTGTAAACAGAGAAAGGAAAAAAAGGAAAATGAACAGAATTTCTGGGTTATAAATCCACATCTGTGAGAGCTGAGGTCCTTCGTGTGGCCTCCTTTCGAGGACATCCATGAAGATTTTATTAAATATTAAATATTAAATATTAAATACTGGATGTTGTGTCCAAGGTGGCTCCAGCCTCTTTCTGGAGTGCGTTAGGAGAGAAAGGGATGTTTCATTCAGGTTGGGGGGATAAATCACCCTCTGAAGAGGCTTTTCAGCTCTCAAGTGACCAGAGAAGCTCCCTGGATCATCCAAACCCAACCTCCAGCTGGGAAGGTAAAGGCTGAGCAGTGTTGGCCTGAATTCCTTGGAAGAATATTCAGCAGGATATGGATTACACCAACGTTTTGCCTTCCCTACTTCAGCAAAAATTCCTCCTGAGCCTCGGGGGTGACACAACTCCTCAGTGCCACCAGGAAGGTGTTTTCTGCAGTAGGGAAGAATTTCAAATCAAAATAATTTCAAATCGAAATATTTGCAATAATTTCAAATTAAAATATCTGCAGTAATTTCACATTGCAATATCTGCAATAATTTCACATTACAATATCTGCAATAATTTAAAATCCAAATATCTGCAGTAATTTCAAATTACAATATCTGCAATAATTTTGAATCCAAATATCTGCAATAATTTTAATTACATTATCTGCAATAATTTTAAATCAAGGGCTCAGCAGATCCAAGGGAATAGTGAGGGTCAGATTCCCTTTCTGGGAAGCTCATACAGAGAAAAAGATTTGATAAATATCATTATTATTTTTTTTCCTGTGATGGAAGAGAAGCCTTAATTCCTCAAATACGCCAAGATGATGTTTGCAGTGAGCAGTGCTCCAAGTTTCCTAGGAAACGTGAATATTACCTTCCTCAGGAATGAGAAATTCAGAGGAGCAATTTGTTCTGAGAAGGAAAGGCTGTGTCCTTTTATCTAATGAAATCCAAATCAGGAGCAAGGAGGAAAACTGAAGCAGAGGAGCACTGGAATTCAGTGCAGGGAAAAGTGGGAGCTGCTCTGGTGGAAAATCTAGATGGGAATGTGAAAATGGTGTCAGATGGATAAAGATTTTTCTTTAAAGACTTCCTTTTCCAGGGAGGGGGTGGAATGGCACTGTTTCTAAATTGAATGACTGAAGGTGCAAAAACCTCTTGAAAAATCAGCTTTTCCACCCCAAAAATTCCTAATCAGGAGGTGCAGAACCCAGGAAGGAACAGAAGGAAATACAACATCCCATGGAGAGAGTGAAGCAGGAAATTCCCTCCTCCTGCACCTCCTTGGACCTGGTTGGGGTTTGTGCACCTGTGGCTGCTCACAAAGAGTTTGGATTTCTCAGAGCTGGCTCAGGCCCCGTTTCCAGGAGGTTTTCCTGGATGTTCCCTGATTTTACAGATCCCTGGGATGCCTGTCCTTGTCAGGGTGTGTTTGATCCCGTGTTTGACTGGTGCCTTTTCACACTTCCAGCAGGAAAATCCATCCTTCCAGCCCTGATCCGTGACAGTTCTGCTCTTCTGACAGCAGTAACGGAGAGCCGTGAAAATTCCTTTACATGGACACGAGCAGGAGCACAGAAAAAGCAGATGTCAGTGGTTCAACTGGCTCAGCCTTTTGTTCTCTGCTGAGTCAGACAGAAAGCTCAGAAATCTGTGGTGGTGCACTCTCCTTATCTGTGGAGTTGGAATCTGGGGGATTGAAGGAGCGTGGCTTTAATCCACTCTGCTGGGAATGACCTCATGGCTGGGAGATTGCACTGGGATGCACAAATTCTTCATTGGGGAGGTTTAGTCTGGATGTTGAGGGGTTAAACGTGATGGATTTAAAGTTCTGGCCTCAGATTTTGGGACAGGACACTTAACACAGAACCCACAGCTCCAGTTTTATCCTGTACTGAGCCTAATCCTGGTGCGGGGAATGGATTTCTTCACTTTTTTTTTGTTCCTACACCAATCTTCGCAGAGATTCCAAAGTTTGCCACTCAGATCTATTTCTCTCAGCTGATCAGTTACGATGAACCAGCAAAGCTTTGCTCTGATAATCTTTCCCCTAAAAGCCAAATTTCTGAAATGCCTTCCTTCTTTAGCTTTCCTGAGAGGGTGAGGGATGATGTAGCTCAAATGATACTCTGGTGACATAACAAAGAACAGTAAAGGTCAGAGCAGATTAATTTGCTCCAGGATCAGCTGGAGAATATTAAACCTCTTAACTGTAATCCTTTGATAACCAGTTCTATAATGTAATCATCAGTGTACATCCAATAACACACGTTAATTACTTTGGAATTCTATTTTTCATTTTTAATCACAAGACATATTTTAAAGGATGTCCCAGCCGCCTCCAGCAGCCCCCACTAGTTCAAACAACTCGTTTCAAATGGAAAAAAAAAAACCCCTATTTTTATGAGGTGGCTGGGGAAAAGTCAGCCTGGAAAATATCCTTGTGAAGGAAGCATCTGTCACAAGTCAAAACGTTATCGCTGCTCCCTGGGGAGAGCCAGCCCGGGCACAAACAGCAGGGAAATGCTCAGCGCTGAAATTCGGTGGGCAAAATCTGGATGCTGCTCTCTGGGGAGGGTGTTACAGAGCTGGGTCTGAGCAACCCAGCCCCCTCAGCCCTGAAACCCTGGGAAATCCAAGTGTGGGAGAAGGAGGAGGAGGGGTTTTTGCACAGAGGATTTAATATTCATTGGAGGGGGCAGTTTTTACGTGAGATTCACAGGAGCTTTTTCACGCAAAACCAAGGTCCCAAATAATTTCTGTCTGAAATCTCAATCCCAAACCTTGTCCCATCTCCCACTGCCCTCCTGCTCCAGCAAAACCTCCTCTCCCCAGCCTCGGAGAGGCAGAACTTTGTGCCAGCTGTGCTGAAGTTCATCAAATATGTCAAAGCTCATCTGTGACCCACACATTTCTGTCAGCGCTCCGGAAATCATCAACCACCCTCTGAAAATGAGCATTTGTGGGTGTGCTGCACAGCCTGGGCATGCTCACGGCTTCCAGAGAGGGGAAAAAATACTCCAGGGCTGAAAAATGAGGGGAAAATACATCCATGGATTGATCAGGACTGTTCTCCGAGCCAAAACACGGTTATGCTGAAACAGTGACTCCTCTGAAGTGCTGGAATGGTTGGAAGTGTGCTCACTCCCTCGGTGAGGAAATGGGGATTTCCAGGTGCAGTTTTAAGGATTTGCAGTGTAACAATTGGTGAAGTCCTGGCAGACAAAGGGGTCAATCCCTCCCTCCTCCTTCCCAAAGAGCAGAGCTCAGGCTGGGCTGAACCTGCGTGGCTCGGACCAGTTGGTAGCAGAAAGGGCAACTTCTGTTTTCCTTAAAGTGCTTGCAAAGCCTTGGGAAAAAACCCAGTCCCGTGGGGGCTCTGGGAAAGGGAGTTTATAGACGACTTCATTTCCAAATGCTCTGTAAAATCTGAGTGTACCCAATCACGACAAGTTCTTCTTGATACTTCCAATGCCATCATTCCACCGGATCATTTCAGATCTCCAAACTCACTCCTGGCTTTCCGCGCCCTTCAAGTGGAATTCCCTGACTGGAGACGGATGAATGAGTTCAGCAATTCCTGGGTTGAGGTGTGATGTCCCTCCAGAACAGAGCAAACCCTGAAATTCCTTCAGATGAGTGTTTGGAGACAGCCCAGCAGCACTGTCGGGCATCTCTGGATGGGTGCTGTGTTTTGGGGAGGAGGTATTTTGGGAAACCAGGGTTCAGCTCCTTGCACTCACCAGCCTCTCTCAGCTGAGCTGTCTGAAGTGCATTTCTACCTGAAAGAACTGAGTCAGGGAGAAAACGAGCCTGGGAGGTCTCCCCAAACCAACTTGCAGCTTGAAGTTTTATTTTCAGGCCCTTCCTCCTTCAACAAATACCACGTCCCCAAAAAATTCCTCCATCAACACCAAAATCACTCGGACAAGCCCCTGAACAAGCAGCGTGTACACTTCCAACTGATAGCTGATCCCAGCTCGTTATTGCCCTCAGAAAGCAAGAAAAGAGAAAGGAAAGTTGACCCAAGGTCAATTCCTGCTCTGGGTAGTGCCGTAATGCAATAGGATTTATGAATCTTTAATTGCAGTTGCTTTGCTATAAATGCTTAATGAAAACACCATGTCCAAGTGGCTGTTGGAGGGTATCGGTGACCGGGCAGGCTACAAGGCTGTAAATAACTCCTTGGGCAGGAATCACAAAGGATCCATTTACTGCTCGTGCATCTGCCCTCCAAACGGGCAGCCAGGGCCGCAGGCGGTGATGAGTGGGTGTTGGGTGGGAGGTGATGAGCGTGCCCAATTGCAGTGCCAGCCTTCCAGCAGCCCCCCGGCGAATCGCGGCCGTGCGGGGAGGCGACTGCATCGCTCCCAGTGGCTTTAATTAAACCTTCACAGGCTGAGTCAAAGGAAGGCTCAGGGCTCGCAGCTCGCTGCCCTGCAGAGCGCTCGCCACCCGTGACCCCGCTGGTGGCCGGGGCAGGGCTGCACTGGGGGGGCAGGACTGGTGAGGGGAGGTGGGGGTCCCTTATCAGCACCCCCCAGCCTTGTGGGAGTCTCTTATCAGCACCCCCAGCCCCATGGGAGACCCTTGTCAGCACCCCCAGCGCTGTTGGGGTTTCTCATCAGCATCCCCAACCTCACTGGGGACTTCTGTCAGCATGCCAAGCCTTGTTGGGGTCTCCCAGCAGCATCCCCAGCCCCGTGGAGGACTCTTGTCACCACCCCCAGTCCCACTGGGGTCTCTCATCAGCATCCCCAGCCCCATGGGAGACCCTCATGAGAATTCCCAGTCTGACAATGGTCTCTCATCACCACTCCAGCCCCGTGGGGGTCTCTCATCACCACTCCAGCCCCGTGGGGGTCTCTCATGAACATCCCCAGTGCCATCGGGGTCTCTCATGAGTATTCCCAGCCCCATGGGGGTTTCCCATCACCACTCCAGCCCCATGGGGGTCTCTCATGAGTATTCCCAGCCCCCTGGGGGTCTCCATCACCCTCCCCAGCCCTGTGGGGGTCTCCCATCAGCACCCGCAGCCCCTGTCCCGTCCCTGCCAAGCACTGCTGAGCTGGCCCAGGTCTCTGCAGCCTCCCCCTGTGCAGGACGGGGACTCTGGATTCTCACCCTTTGCAGCAAAGGCTTTTCTGCTTGACTTGCTCCCTCTCCTACCCTGCGTGCCCACGGCTGGAGAAGGGAGCAGGGCAGAAGGGAGGGGAGATGCCCCCACTGGGTGTGGAGTGTCCCTCTGGCCCAGCCCTGGTTCCTGCATGCAGAACAATTAAAAACAATCCTCACATAACGATTTTTCTTTTTTTTTTTTTTTTTCTGTGGAAGAAGGGAAGGGAAAGCAGGAGGAGAGAAGCTCAGGGCTGCTCTCATTCATGTGGCTTCCTGAAGCTTTTACTCTGCACCATTTACCCTGCATAAATCAATTGCCAGAATATCAGTGCCCTGCTTCCCTGTTTACTCTGGAAGATTATGTCCCATTAGCAGATTTGTCTTGTAATTGAACTGAAGTGTAAAATGCCAATGTCCTGACAACCCCAATGGTCGGGATTAACTGCTGCAGACATTTCTGTCCTCTTTTGAATCATTTTGATTGAGCATAATTAATCCAAGTGAACTGATAGGATGATGGATGCTCCCAGCCCCAGCGGTTTGCAGAGGGAGGCACGGCTGGACACAAATATCATAACAAGATAAAGAGGTAGCGACAGGAGCAGCTTCTGCTTTTCCAGGGCTTATTTCTCCTTCCTCTGACTAATTCTCAGTGCCAAAGCACAAACTCCACTGAGTGCCCAATTCCAGGTGGATGTGCTGGTGTCAATTTGTTTTTCGAGTGCCCTGAAAGCGCTTGTGGAACTTTGATCCTCTGCCCAAGAGCTGCTTTGGGGTTTGGGTTTGGGTTTGGGGTTTGGGGTTTGGGGTTTGGGGTCAGGTTTGCTCATCCCCAGCACTGTGTGGGCTGAAGGTGATCAATTCTGACCCCAACACAAGCAGGTTTGGGTCACAGGTATTTTATCTGAGGTTTTTTACCATCCAAGGCTCTGTTGGGGTCCCAGAACATCAGAGAATGGGCAGGAAAACGCTTCCAAAAAAGCAGGATGTGTTTATACATTGCATTAATCCAGCAGCAAAAGTTTTTTTTATTTTTGGCCCAGAAATTCTTGAATTCTTAATTTCTATTCAGAATTTCTGTCCCAGACTGGATTCTTGAGTCTGCAAGAGGCTGAAGAGTTCTCTAAGAGGGGAGACAGGGGAAATTCAGGTGATTTGCACTCACAGTCTGAAAGACAAAGAATCAAAGCTGAAGAGGAATTGCCATTTTTGGGGCAGGACAAACGCAGGTTCCTGCTGCCCCCTGCCCAGCCTGGCCTTTGCCATGGCTGTTTACTCACTGTTTTTACAAAGCCTCCCACCACATCTGCTCCAAGGCTCGGGGCCAGGGCAGAGATTGAGAGCTGCAGGGTTTGTTATTGCTGGGGTAATGAAAAAGGAGACACTGGGCTGGCAGGTGCTGAGACACGGCGTAAAAACACCAGAAATATGTGGCTTTGCACTTGGCCTCAGCTATTTTGATGTCTTCATTGTTTTCTTTTGCTGCTTTTAACCCTTTTCAATAAAGAAAGAGGTTTTAGGATGCAAGGACAAAAAGATGCTTTGCAGCTCTTCAGGGCTCAGCCTTTGAGTTCAGTTCACATTGTTCTTGTTTACCAGAAATATTTGAGTTCCTTGTCCCCGACCAAAATTAAGTTAAAATCTTGTAAAAAAGGGTATTATTGTGGTTAGTTCCTCTCCTAGATCCTGGAATCAGAGAAGCAGGAACAATACAAAAAAAAAGGGGGGTAAAAAAAATCAGATGAGCTGTGGTGCCACGTGCCTTTATTTTCAATTCCTCTGGAGAGAACATCATTTACTGTCTCACGTGTGAAAACAACACCCCCAGCTTGACTCAGCTCCTGCACAGCACACACCTCGAGCCACAAACCCAGAGGCAAAATGAAATTCTCCCTGAGGAGAGGGAAGGCTTTGCTCAGGTTGGGTGTGCGGGAGCTGCGCTGCATCCCTGGGCTGGAAGGACAGCGGGTGCAGCCCTGGGGACTCACATTCTGCCTTCTTATATAACTCCTATCTCCGGAATTAAAGCTTAATCCCAAACTCTGGCCAGCAGCTCAGATCAGCAAGGACTCGCCTCCCATGTGGGTGTCACAGCCCCCCTGTTTCCCAAGGGGACAGCAGCACGAGCAGGAGCTCCAGGGGGGATTTTTAATCAGGGAAATGAAGCAGCTGTCCAGAAATCAGAGTTTTTTGCCAGGGCTTTGATGAAACAGCAGAGTTTTGTGTGGCACTGGGTGCCAAACACGCTGCTGATAGAAGCAATAAATCCCCATCCAAACCCTAAAAATAATATTGGGCTTGTTTTAAATTAAGGTTACGGAGTATGGCTTTCATTAGCCCCTGCATGGATCCTGAATAGCAATTATTACATATTTGTTCAGGTTTAAGTATTTTTATAGGATTTTTTTTATTTTTTTTATTTTTTTCAGATCCTGTTAGAATATTTTTCCTATGGGATGGGGATCATCTTTGTGTGAGGAAGAATGGCCTTGTGGTTAAGCCTGGCCTGAGGTTTTGAAGGTCTGGGCTCGACTCCTGGCTCTGCCACAGACACCCTGGGTGAGCTCGGGCAAGACACGGAACAGCCACTTTTATTTCGCTTAAAATAAATGTTCAAGGCCCATGGAAGCATCTGAAAGAGCTGCTGAGGGCTCAGCATCCAACAAACAGAGGGAGAAGTGAAGCAGAGGACGGAGGAGAAGAAAGCTGGCTGCCTATCTGAGAGCTGTCCCTCGTGGTGCCTTCAGAGCATGCTGAGAGCTTCTGCAAATCCAGCCCTCCACGTCTCCTTCTTCATCTGTGGAGCAGAAGCTCCTCTCACACAGCGACTCTGGAAGTGCAGGAAAAGCTGCAATCAGGGCGTGAGATTGGGATGGAGCTCAAATTGGGTTTTTTGGGGCTTTTATGCCAAAACCTGAGCAGTGTCATCTCCTCAGATGGGTCAGGCACCTGCTGGAAGCCCCCCATGGAAGGGATCTGGGGGGAAGAGTCCTCCTGGCACCAACACATCCCTGGGGCTGAGCTTGGGGAGCTCTGAACTTGTTTCTTGATCCCTCCAGCAGCCCAATCTCCATTTCAAATTGGATTTGCATTTCCAGCGTTGGCTCATTCTTTGGTTCCAACCAAAGGATGCCTCAGCACCTGGCTGGGCTCGGGCAGGGTTTGCATTTCTCCCAGGGATTCTTCCTGCTGTGCCTGCCCCACCCTGGCTGCCAAACCACCACAGAGCCTCACCCCCATCAATTCCCACCTCTGTGCACAACTCTAAACCAAAAGTCTTGGTTGAGACATTCCCAAAGCTTCAGCATCCCTGGGCAGTTCGGTGAAACGCGTCAGAGGGGACTCGGGGATGCTGGTGGAACTCAGAAATTAATTGTTTGGTTATTTAGGACAACAGAGAATAGATAAGATCAGCCCCTGTGGAACTTTTTTACAGGAATTGCTGATGAAAAATGTTTTTCCTGTCACAGCCTCTTTCCATCCCCTCCAAAACAATGAATGAATTCGTAGTCACATGAGGGAACGTGACCTTGATTCTCTGTTTTCATTGATTAAATTTTTTTTAAAAAAGTGTTTTGACAACTCTTTCTGCACCTGCAGGTACACACTGAGAATGAAACAAATGTGGAATTTAATAGACGTCATCTGCTTAACTCAGGGGTGAGGGAGGAACTGGGATGGGACCCTGCTCCATGAATAAAATTTACAGGGAGAATTCCAGGGAAGTATTGCTGACATGTTCTGGTGACAGGTGACCACAAAATTGTTCATTTAAATGGGGCCAGCAGGGACTGAAATGACAGAAGAGATCAGTAAAAACGTGGGCAGTGCATTCCTTCAGGATGCAAGAACTGATACAGAATAAAATGCTCTTTTTGATGCTGTCATGGCACTGGAAGGTTCCTCTGGAGTCAGGGAAAGAATTCTGAATATAGGAATGTTATTGCTTTGTAAATTCACAGATCGTGGTGTGGATTCATCAGGTAAAAGCACAGTTTTGGTTGGAAGGGAGCAAAAAGCAGAGGGAGCTTCAAAGCCAGCCCGTGATGCTCAGGGCCTCAGCTGATTGAATTTGGAATATCTTTATCAATGAGGGTTTCACGTCCTCATGGTGAATTTTTCCCTGGACCTAACTGGAATTTCCCTTGCTCCATCCTGCTTCTCCTTTACAACAGAGAGTCCAGCTCTGTTTCTCTGCCACCCCTTGGAGCAGCTGAAGAGGGAATTAAAGCCCAGCAATTAAAACACAAACTCCTCCTGAGCAGCCAAATTTTCCTCTGCTAAACCCTCCTGGTGCTCCCCCTCACTGCCTGTAGAGAAACAGCTCTGCATTTATTAATATTTAAAATAAATCTGTATTGGCAGTGGCTCTGGCAGGCACCTGACCCAAAAATTCCTGGGGGCAGTGGATGGGTCACAAGGAGCTCCTGGATGTGTCCAACACTCCCGTGCTGAGCCCTGGGATGGGATCCCTCTGGAAAAGGGTCTGGTAGAACAGGGAGCAGTTTAGAGGATGAACACAACCATCTCTAAATTCCACATATTCCAGCCAGGTGAGAGAAATCCAATTTCTGCTGCTGCTCACAGGGCCTGGCACCGCAGCGTTCCCAGTTCCAGCAGCTCTGGTGGCACTGGGACAGCCGGGCAGGGAGAGGCTCCCAGTGCCTGCTTGCAGTGGAAAGTTTTGGGTTATTTTTTGTTTTCCAGGGAGCAGCACGTGCCCCGGAATGTGAGGAATGTCCCTGTGTGGATTTCCACCCGTTCCTGCTGGCCAGTCCGGCCCTGGCTCGCTTTGGAGCATGGCCAGGGTGGAACAGATTTGGAATAAATTTCCTGAGTCACTCAGGGCATTGGGTGAGGGCCCCTCCAAGAATCAAAAGATAAAAACAGAGCCCTCGTGTCCAGCCAGAGCAGGGCTGGAAGGGGATGGACAGAACCCCTCCATCCTCCATCCAGATGGATTTTCACTGCCTGGAGCCAAGAAATGGAAATTTCTCCCGATTGTGGAAGGGGTTACGACTGACACTGGTCAGATTGAAATTGTCTGAGTGGGCTCCCCCACAGAAAGGAAAAATCAGGCTCTAAAAAGCCAGAGAGAACCAGAAAATGCTTGCTATTTCTGTACTTTGCATCCACACTGAGATAGGACTTTTATTTTCCTTGATGAAAGTTAAATTCCCCATTTCTAAGAACAGCTATACGCGTGGTGGAGAATTCATTCAGGACACTGAGAACAATGTAAGACCTGGAAACATTTTAAAAGTTCCCATCAGCCCTGCTGTCAATTCATTTTGCAAACAAAGCAAATTTGCTACATTTCCTGATGGTTTCATCATTTATAAACCCCGTGCTTGATAAAATTTAGACAGACATTTTGGAGGGCCTCATCTGAAGAAATGTTACGTTTTCTCCAACACTGGAGCTGCAGAAAACTGGAATCTCCCAGAGCACTCAGCACCCTCCAGGGCTGGAGCTTTAACTGGGATTTTAGAGGGCAGAGGGGGTATTTTAGGTACCACTCAGTGCCCAGTTAATCATCTGCCCCCAAGCAACCTTGCAAGGGCAGTGGTGGATCAAAGAGATCCCAAACTGAGGAAAACTGTGTGAGAGCATTGCTGTTGCTGTGGGTGAGAGCAGAGCTGTCTCTCAAACATGGATTAGTGAGGCTCTGGGCTGGGAGGGCTCTGCCCCAAAACCTGTCAGAGAAACTGGGAAAAAAGCTCTGGAAGCCTTCTTGGCCATGGCCAAAATGCTGTTTGACTTCTTCAACCTTGTTGAGTTGCAGATAAATTTATTTGAAATATTAACTAATGCAAGAAATAATAGTGTGTTGGAATCCGAAATGCAGGGAACTCTCAGAACTCTGGGCCTGTAAGCCAAAGCTTAGAATTAAACTCAGGATTTGATCTCAGACCTTGGAAAAGGCTTCCAAACTTAGGTCCCAGAGGCAAGGACGTGGAGTTATAGTTTAAGGCACTCGTTAAGCTAAGTAGGGGAAAGCTGAGAGTTTTAGAGTTTAAGATATAGAGAAAACAAAAGGAGTTACAAAGGTAACAAGAAGTTTTAGAGTGTGGGTTTGTGTGTCATAACATGATTGGCTAAGAAAGCTCACACTGTAGCATGAGTCCATAAGATGGAATATTTAAGGATTGGGTCAAAACATAAATATCCTTGTTGGCAGTGTTTTATTGGTTAATAAATCCTTTAAAAGGTCTTGTAACTAGAGGGCTTGAGACCTTCTGAGCCATGCAGTGAAGATGTGAGCTGAATTCACCCTTCCTGCCTACGGAGAAGATAAAAAAAAGAAATAGCATCATCAAAAACAACTCAGAAGTCCCTTCTCTAATTCATTCAAAAATTCCTCACAACAGTGAAACAATCATCAAGCTCCTGGCTGCTTTTGATTCCCTGATTAGGAGTTAAAATTCCTTTGCATCCCTGGTTCTCGGCCTTTGGAGAAAAAAAATGGCAAACCAGAGGGGACACAAGTGTGACACCATCACTGGGCACTGCAGAGCCCATCCATAGAGTACTGCAGAGTAATTATTAACAGGAATCCCTGAATTAATTCACTGTGTGAGGTCAGTGGAAATAAATGCACAGACAATTGGGTGAGGCCTCACCAGACCCTTCACAATGATGGAGAAGGGCAGAAATTAATTCCCCACGTTCCTGTCCTTGCTTTGTCACATCTTTTGCAGCTTCACCAGCCCGGGGAATTGCTGGCTGAGGGGCTCTGGGATCTTTGTACCCATTACACTGTTTAGGCACCCTAAAATCAGCCATAATTTCCCAACAGTGCCCAATTTGAGCTCTAAAAACCACACGGACCCAAACGCGAACAGAAAACATTTTCTTTTTAACCCCTTAAGATTTGGATGCTCCTTCCTTGTGAAGACACTTGTTTTTGGAAGGTTCAGTTTCCAAATATCCACGAAGAGCTCTGCCTGCAGGTGGGATTCCATTCCCTGCTCTACTTCCTTCCTGCACGGCTCTGCTGGAATTGTCTCCAGCAATTTCAGCATTTGCTGACAGAGAAGAGGGGTTTGATCCCAGACACAAAAGCATTGCAGGCTCCCCAGGAGCTCATAAAGTTCCACTGCAGCTCCATTGATTCACAGCCCGTGAGTTCCCACAGAGAAAATACAAAGCAACAGCAAATTTGTGGATCCCAAAAAAAGAGCCAGCCCCTAGACTGGAATATTGAGAATAAATGGTCTCAGCACTGCTCTGCTGGCTGGGTTCTAGCAGGAGCTGAAACTTTATCCTCCCTGCATCTGAAGAGGGACTAATTATTTTGAATATTTTAAGAAAACAAATTTAAAAAGTCTCCAGCGGGTTCTGGAAAAAATGAAGGGAAAACTGCTGGAAGTTGGACTCTTTGGGATGTGCAATGCAGAGGGCAGAGACAACGAGTTTTATTTTCTGACTTCTTGTGGCATCTTCTCCCAGGCTGGGCCCAGCATTAACTCTGCCTCTGTTATGTCCATAAACTTGCAAACAGATAATTTTAGTGGGGTTTTGTTCATAAAACTTCGGGAGTGTCACTACTGTGGATCACAGAATTAACTGAGGATTTCAGCTCTGCCTGGTGCTCTTGGGATATATCAAAAGTGGGGGGAAAAAGACAAGAGATGATGCCACATGATTCTAATGCAGGCATTGAGAAATATCAGCCAAAATGTGGGGCTTGAGAGGCTTTAGCAGGGATAGGAAGGAAAAAGGAACAGCAAAAACCTGTTTCATACCAATTATCTGCCCAGAGCAAAGGCTTTGTGCAGATTCACATGTAACACCTCGATACGTAACGGGCATATCCAGGTCCTGGTGGCATTCCTGGGCTGTTTCAGGGGACAACCAGTGGTCATTTCTGCCTGTTCTTGTAAATTCAGCCTGTGTCTGGAGGCTCGGTGCCAGCACATTCCTGCAGCAGGAGCCTTCCTCGGCTCTTGTGCGAGCTGTGCATTCATTCTCTTCCACATCAGTGGGGCATTTCAGAGAGCAGCCCCAAGTGTGAGCCAGAAAAGCTGGGATTAGAGGTGCCCCTCAGAACAAAGCATGCCACACGTGCCAGAGAAAATCCCCAAGGGCCAAGGAGTCAGCAGAGAGACAGAGGGACAGGGCACGGGCAGGGTGGTGCCGCCCTTGGGAAGTTAATCTCAGTTGTTGATGGGCACAGCCACAAGAACGGGCTGGAACGGGTTCTGTATTGCCCTGGTGAGACCCCACCCGGGCTCTGCATCCCCTCCTGGGGTCCCAGCGTGGGAGGGATGTGGAGATCAAGGAGAATGTGGAGAACAAGGCCAGAGGAGGCACCAGGATGGTCAGAGGTGGGGAAAGGCTGGGAGAATTGGGATTGTTCAGCCTGGAAAAGAGAAGCTTTGGGGTGACCTCATTGTGGCCTTCCAGTGCCTGAAGGAGCTACAGGAAAGATGGAGAGAGACTCTTTACAATGGATGGAGTGACAGGACACAGGGAATGGCTTCAAACTGGTGGAGAGCAGGGCTAGATGGGATTTTGGGAAGGAATTGTTCCCTGTAAGGGTGGGCAGGCCCTGGCACAGGGTGCCCAGAGCAGCTGTGGCTGCCCCTGGGTCCCTGGCAGTGTCCCAGGCCAGGTTGGACAGGGCTTGGAGCAGCCTGGGACAGTGGAAGGTGTCCCTGCCATGGCAGGGGTGGCACTGGATGGGCTTTAGGGTCCTTTCCAACTCAACCCATTCCATCATTCTGTGATAAACCATTTCACACTCTGAGCAAGTCACACCTTCCAAACCATCAGTCTCTGTGCTCCCAGTGTTCCCAGTGCTCCCAGCAGAAGGGAGTTTCCCACTCCTCCTGCCCAGGTTCCTGGCAGGTGTCTGATATGCAGCCTAACTACATCCAGCATCATTTTCGTGCCATTTGTCCTTCTCCTGACACGTCCTCCAGCTTGAGCAGTTCCTCCTCACCTCTTCAGGGCCATCCCTTCGAGGATAACGAGGTGGAGGTCTTCAATTCCATCCCATAAAAGCAATCCGAGTGTTAACGAAATGTCTCCTCTGCTCCAGTTGGGATTTCTCATGTTGTATATGGAAAACAGGGACGATTCCAACCCTCCCAATCCCGCCCCTCACCAAGAGACTGCTGCTCCTGTCTCCAAACCCACCCTGGGAATGATCTGAGCTTTTCACGGATAAAACACAATCACACTGCCACCAACCCAGACCTTTGTGCTCAGCTCCTGCTAATGAGGCCTCTGCTCCCATCTCCACCCAGGAATTCCCAGTTCCTTGGCTCCTGCTCCGAGCACAAAGCAGCCTGAGAGAGGTGGGAAAGCCAAACTGATTGATGCTGATCCGCTGCCCTCCTGAAGAGGATCCAATTATTCCACAAAAACATGGAATTTCAGCTACACCCTCCCACTGAAAGGCAGACAGCTCCGAGTGCGGAGCTGAAGCCATTAAACACAACTCCCAGTCACATCTGGCAGGAAGGAAATCACCTTCTCTGATGGAAACAGGGATTTCGGGAGGCAGGAGGGAATGAGCTGTGCTGGGTGCACCAAGAGTGCTGAGCAGAGTCTGCTGAGAGCCAGGGCATGCTAATGATGTGCTAATCATGAGCAGTGGAATTTTATTGCTTCCTTAAGAGGGGATAGATTTCAACGCTGTCGTCTCCAAAGCCCTGGAAGTGCCTGTCAGAGTGGGAGCTATACTTCAATTTTCTTTTCTGAAAATAATCCTGAAAATCTCCCCTCTGTCTGGTTTGTACTCCCTCACCTTCATCAGTCCCAGGCGTATCTGCCAGCGCAGATATCAGTACTAAATTATATAAATACTGATATTACTCAGAGGTCCAGCTCCAAAGGCAGCAAATAACCAAGATTTTGCTTCCTAGAAGAAATTTGGGACACTGCCTCTCTTCCCTTTTGCCATTCTTTCGATGATGTGCAAAAATAGCCTAAAAGTTCTTAAATAATCTACATAATTTTGTTAAATTTTACCTTAAAAATGTCAGAAGTTTGCTTTCCTTCTGCTTTTGTTGATGCACATCTCGAGAAATGCCCAAGCTTTGTTTTGTGAGATGATTAACTGACAATTAACCCAAATTAGTTCATACAGCTGGAAGGACTAATTTAGCCACCCACAAGCATTTGTTTCAGGCCACCATCATTTGCTCAAGACAGAGCAAAATTATCAAATCTGGCCCTTCTTGGGGCTGATTTGGGGGCAGCAGCTCATCACTGCAGAAGATGCAGCTCTTGGGGCTGGCTGGGAGAGTTTTGGGAGTCATTATTTCCTCGCAGAACCCAAAATTGTTTCATCTGGGCCATGTCAAGCTTTTGGTGAATCAAAGGCTGGTTTCCAATGGAACCATGCCTGGATTCAGGAGGGGCTTCTGAGGAGCTGAGGGCTTCCAGCACTTCCAGCCAAGCTCATCCTGGTTTGAAAGCCTGAGGAACACGGGTGGTGCTGGAGAACCAGAGGAGAAAACACAGCAAAGGCACAGAAAGAATTCTAAACAATCCTGACTCAATTTGGGCCCATCTCAAATATCAGCTTCCCCTCCAAAGGTCTCTGTGATGCTTCATTTGTTCTCCAGCCATCCATTGTCTCCTGGAGGCTCCTCCTGCCAAACCAGCGCCCGGCAGCTCCTCGGACACGGCCGCAGGGTGGACGGGCCTGGGTCCAAGCTCAGGAGGTGCCACAGACCCAGATGAGGTCCCAGGGGACCCCGGTGGTCCTGGAAGTGGCCACAGGACCGTGCAGCTTCAGTCTCACGAGTTCTGCAAGGCTTTGCAACACCAAATTCTTCTGCCTCTTCCACAAACGGAGTTTTTAGGCTTTTTTCTTCCCTTATAAAGAACCACCAGCATTTCCACCTCTGAAAAATTCCATCTAAAGCACCACGACTTGGTCGATATTTGCCACTGCCCATAAAACTCACGGTGACTTACCAGAGTCATGGGTGTGTGTTGGAGAGAAATGAACTGCAGCAGCTCCACTCTCTCCATCAGCTGCTGGCAGGAGTTCACCTTCCGGCCCCTCAAATGCCTCCACAAGCCCCAGCACATTCCTTGGAAAGATCAATCCCCCCCAGCTCTGCAGGAGACAAAGGGTGGACTTGACAAATGCAATTTTCCCCCGTAACAGGAGCAGCCTCACAGGATTTACAGCAGAGAAAGAAATAACCAAACACGTCGATCCTGGGGAAGCAACCCGAGGGCTCCTGCTCCGTGTGGTGCTGCTTGGATGCTGCACACAAACAAAAAAGGGATGTTCAGCATCAGCTTCACTCCATTCCTCAATTATTTGCTGTTTCCAAAGGCTGGTTCAACCCAAAATTTGGTGATGTTGGAGGAAGGAGTCTCTTGGAAAGCTCTGGGTGAGGTTTCTCCATTTGTTTGTTGTGGGGTCGTCACCTGGAGCCCTCCAGAACAAACCCCGGGGTGAGAGCAGTGATGGCATCGCTGGGCTCCCCTCCACTTGTAGGAACCTGCAGATTTACCCCAAAAGGCTTCTTCAACTCACCTTCCCCACCAGCAAGAATGACTTAAATATTTTATTCTTCCTTGATTTGGTGAGAGAATGTGCAAAAATCTGCCCACTTCTCCCAACATAACTGGTGGAAGGAGGGAAGGAATTCAATTCTCTGTGTCTGACCACTGATTGTGATAATTCTTGGACAAAACACCTGGATTTTGTGAGTTTCAACACATTTATTCTTCAGCATTAGGTGGCCCTAATTTTTTGGATATTTTAATTCTCCAGCTGCTTTCATTCCCTCTTCTCCCCCCCTCTCCTCATTGAGGTTTTTTGATCGTTCATTGGGGATAATTCTCTTGCCCTGAAAGTGACAGAACAGAATGAAACAGCAAGAAAAAATGTAAAGCTTTCCAGGCCACGCTGAGTGGATTTAGGGAGAAGGTCAGGCTGGCAAAGCTACTTCTGTCAGAAGCAGGCACTGGGATGAACTCTGTTCCTGGAAGTTGCTCAGGCTTTGATGAAGAGGATGGTTTTTGGGTGAGGAAACAACTAGAAAATAGTTCATCTGCCAGCCCTTCATCCCTCTGCCCTCAGCTGTATACACAACTTTATTGCTTTGCATTCTTCTCCCCACTGAGATTTATATTTCTTCATGAGAGCCTGGCCTTGTAAAAATTTTTCAGGCTATAGGTGTGGAATACATTTATTTTAGGCTGGTTTGACAAGAGGAAAAGCAGCTTAAAGTCTTTGCAAAGTTATGTTGGGCTATCTGGCCCGTGCATTCCTCCCTCCTGGAATGAAGGAGAAATTGCCAGAGTATGGACGTGAAAGTTAATGTGGGAAGGGGGATTTGGAAGAGATGGAGAAGGGAAAAAGGAGCATTTGGCAAAATTCCTTGTGTTAGAGGACAAAATGAGGAATTCATTCAGCACAGCAAAACCCCTGTGCCATTCACAAATTTCATTTTGAAGAGAAAAAAACGTCTCGTGGAAGCGCAGAGCACAAGGCACAAGACAACCTCCAGACAACTGACAGCAATTTTGTTCTCCAAGCTTCGCAGCAAAAATAACTTCAATATTTTATTCGTCCTCAACATGGTGTGAGACTCAATGTGCAAAAATCTGCCCACTTCTCCCAGCACAGCTGATGGGAGGAGGGAAGGAATTCCAGGAGAGGAATTCCTTGCTAACTGGGTCCCCTGGAAGGAGGAGTGGAGCTACAGCAGGGAAGTGCTGGTCAGCAGCAGGAAAATGTGGAATTCTGGCTGTGGAGAGCGGCCAGCTCAGAATCCACAAAGAAATGCTTGGTTTGGGAGAGGTCTTGATAAATGAGAGTGAAGTGAGGGGTCATCCCTGCTGGAAAAGGGAACGGGGATCTGGCCCGTGGCAGGGATTCATTCATCCTGCTCTTTGGGCTGCTGGCAGAAATCAAATTCCTGCTCCTCCCCTCATAATGAAAAAGGCAAAATCTGACAGATCCCACAAAAGACCCTCTTTTCCCCCAACCAATAAATTTGTCCATTGTCACAGAACCTCTTCCTATCTTTTTTTTTTCTCTTCATAAAGACGAGTGATCAGTTTTTCTGACACCACCACTCTCTCTAGAGCTGGATCTATAATTCATGAGCATGAAAACAGTGGCATCAGAAAGAAAACCTGTCATAAATTCAGCTATTTAAGCTTTTAAATGAGCAGTGATGGCAGCGTGGGGATGCAGAGCATTTATTGCAATGCTAAATATAGGGGTAAAGCTAAAAGCTTTCCATCAATACATGGTAAGAACAAAATCCTGAAAGCACTTGGAGCTTGGATTTTTGTCTTCTGGAAACTGGATTAATGGTTTCTTTCATTGGTTTTGGATTTGTGTGATTTTTGGGGTGATTCTTTGCCTTTTGAATTTAAGCTTGTCACTTGCTGGAGGAATTGAATTTGAAATTCGGACTTTTCCCATCTCCTCTTTTCCCCCAGCAGCATCACTAAAGACAACTCCAAACAGAGGGGGAAGGAAGGGGCTGAGGCTGCTTCATGGAAGATCCCTCATTGTCCCAACAAGTTGTTTATGAGGAAGTTTCTCCAAAAAATGCTGTGATAGACACAGAAGTGATGCCAACATTGCCAAAGGGCCGAGAAGGGACGACTCTCTCCTACAAATTCCCTGCCTGTTGTGATCTAAATTCACTTTTTATCCATTCACAGGTGGCCCAGCTCTCCCATCCTCTCCTTCCTAATCCCATTTGTCCAATTTCTGTCACCACTGCAAACGTGAGTGATGTCTGATGACTTTATAGGAACCTCTAAAATTTGTTCCAGCCTGACCAGGAACCAAATTTATCCCACTGCCTTCCACCGGGCTTGCAGAAGATCGGGATTTCACGGCAATAATCCGGAAAAGATATGGAAAGGGGAACCGTGGAAGGAAAACAAGGCTGCAGCTCGAGCTCCTGTGAATCCCTTGGAGCCCTGCCTGAGGTTTTCTGGTGGAGGCTGAAGACGCTGGGGAGGTGCTGTGGGAGCTGGAGAACACGGGAGTTCTCCTGGGATAGTTTAAACACAATTCCTGGCCAGCCCTGACATCACTTCCGCGGCACCGAGAGCGCCGGGCTCGCGGTAAAAATAGAAACCTCATAAATCTGCCCATTCTCTTAATTAGGGAACCCTGATGACAGGATTAAGATTGAATGCTTTCATTTCAGATTGGCTAATGAAGGGCTTTCCAACACTTTTTTTTTTGTTGTTCCTCTCTGCTGAGTCCTGCCATTGCTGATTGCTTCAGGTACAGCCAGGCTGGAAAAAATTCCACATCCAAAGGTTAAAAAAGAAGATTATGTAGACATTTGATTATGTTCTGTTATGTTTGGAGACTACAAGTGCTTTGAAGACAGATGAGGCCGTGCAGCTCTGCTCATTTTTTTTAATTAATAGAGTCAACATTTGATCAAAATCAAAGAACACTTCACGCTGGGTTTTTGCTGTTGAAATCTTATGAACTGTGAAAAAACCAACCTCCTCAAACAAACCCCAAAAGAACAAAGTCACCCACAAAATCTGTCCTGTTTTGCCAGTGAATCTCCCAAGGAAAAGATGAATTTGGGGAGAGACCAAAAAGCTTCCACCTCGTGCTGCCAACTCCTCTCAAACTTAAAGAAACTTCATTGTCCATTCCCACTGCTCTGGTGTCCAGGGAGCTGCAAAATCCAGGTGATTCCCTGACACAGAGGAGATAAATTTACCTCAACACCATCCTCTGTAAGACTGGCCAAAGGGATCACCAAGAACGTGCCTAAATTCCCTTCATCATCCTCAGCCGAGCGTTTCCCCGCATCCCGAGGAGGATTTATCACTTGTGTGTTGAGAGCTCTCAAAAACAGCTTTGAAAACATGCAGCAGGAGGGGAGGACCTGGGCTCCGCTCCAGCTGATGGAGGAAAACACCGAGGTGCTCGTAGGAAATAACAACAGGCCAAGCAAGGCCAGGGAAAAGGAGGAAAAATCGTTTTTCCTGCTCCCGAGCAAACGCCTGCGGTGGCCAGCTCGGGACCATCTGGTCTCCCAGGGTGTTTTCTCACATCACGCCAATACCTGACTGGAATAAACAGCTTTATCTAGATCCTCGTTTCTTGCCATCAGAGGCTGATAAGGAAACTCGCTGCTATCAGCGTGAGATTCGAGCAGAGGGAAGAAAGATTTATGCCTGCTCCGGAGCCGCCTCCGCCCTGCCCGATTGTTCCGTGCTCTGGAGAGTTAAACCCTGCGGATTCTGGTTTTCCAGGAGGCTGCGGATCACGGCACCAGTGCTGCTCTGGCCACCCACCAGGCAGGCAGCTCGCAGCTCCCACTTGTTTTTCCCTGGGGATGGCAGTGCTTCCCTTCCAAGGGGCAAGTTACCGGAATATTTGGGGCTTCCACAGCTCCTCTCCCTCCCTGGGCTCTGCCTGCCTGTGAAACCTGAATTTATTAACGATAAACCCACGAGGTACTGCAGAGGTGGGAATAATTTCTATTCTGATGGGCCAACACTGCTGTTCTGCTGGCATTTTGGGATGTTTCCAGCACCATTTGTCCCCATCCAAGCATTGGGAATCAGCTGGATCTGAGCACGAGCTCCACGCTCAGCCTCGGGCTCGCTCTCCTCCCGGGTCCCTCCTCAGCCCTGTTTTGGGCAGCTTAAGTGGAGCAACTAAAACGGTTCGTGATGCTGATATGAGGTAGAAAAGGAGATAGAAGGGGATCAATTAGGACTGGGAGGCCAGGTTTAAAACGTTTCCCTGGAGCAGTGGAAGGCTCTCCGTAGGTGAAGCCGCCACGCACCGGTGGGATTAGAGCTCAGCTAATCCCACTCTATTCTTGTCCTGCAACCTTTGTGTCACCTCCAGCCACAGACACCAGCAAACTTCACGTTTGAGCTGAGAACCCTTCCCACCCTCAGCTGGGCTGCTTTGGATGGGGAAGGAGATGGGGGAAATGTTCTATTTTCAGCACTTGAAAGAGCGTTTGAGCTGTCGAAAGTCTCTTGTCACATCTTTGGCTTCCTAAAAATTCCTTCCTGTAGGTGTGCAGGTTCTCTGTGAGAGTTTGGGAGCTGGGTTCAATTTTTCCTTCCAGTGGGCTCATCATTCAGCTCCCAGCATCTCCCACAACCACTCCTAAAAAATTCCCACTTAATAGCACTGCCTCATTATTATTCCCACCTTGCATCCAATGTAAGCTTGACTACAATAATTTTAAAATTTGAGAAAGCTTCATGATGCCTTTTTTATCACTGAAACAGCATGAAAGGAGTTTTTATTTTTTTATATAAACTGACTTTTGAGGTATTTTTTGCATTTTCTTTGGTGCTGAGGAGCTGTTCATTTGAGCACACCCCATTAATAAGAACACTTTTGTGGGATTTCATATGTGCAGGCACGCTCAGATTTTGGTGTGAGGCATTTTTCGTGCACAGTAAAAGTGGTCATTTCTTGGTGTGCAGGCTTTGAGGCAAGTTCAGTCACGTAAATGAGATTCCCAGTGGTAAAACCACCTTTCATATAAACCCAGTTGGATGTGGGGGTCCCAGCTCAAACAAAAGCTGAGCTGAGCAGTTTAAGAGTTCGAGTGAAGTGCAGTGGGGAGCTCGGAGTGAGCTCAGCATGACTGATGGGCTCTGCATGGAGAAGGACAAGAGCTGGACTTGAAAAGCTTTTCCTGCTGCAAATTTGATCTTTTATCTCTTCCATGACAGAAGATGGGAGTTGCCCTCACTGTGCCTGGCAAAGAATAATCTCGTTAGCCTTTCCCACTTTTCAGTGTCTCCATGAAAAGGGATCACATCCATTTGTGGGGGGATTTCAATGCCATTACGAGTTACAAAATAATCCCACAACTCTTTGTTTTAATCACCCTCATCACTTTGGCCCAGTGCAGCAGAGACCCTCTGAAGAGCAGCACCTCCCTCCAGCTCTGCCTTTTCTCTGGAGCGTGTCTGAACAGGAGATTCATTCTCTGATAGCTCCATTTCACCTGCTAACAGAAAGAAAATAACTCCTCCGAGGGGCTGTGCTGTCCAAGAGCTTTGACAGGTCTCTGTGTCTTTAGGCTCTTGCCCTCTATCCAATTCTGTGATGTCTGAGCACCTTCTGACCTTTGAGAAGTTGAAGAATCATTCTTCCCCCTGCTTTTCTTGAAATGTTAATTAAAACACCCTCTGAGTGCCTGTCAAAGAATCCCCTGCTGAGCCAGGGCCAGTAGATACAGGTTGGCAGCATTCCTTAAAAATGCCTTCCCAAGGAGCTGCTTGGTTTCCACTTTCAGGGACTTGCCTCAATATGAACCTGTGCTTAGAGGAAGAAAAATCTTCCCAAATTCCCTGCAGGAATGCAGGTTTTTATGGAGAAGTTGAGGACTGCCAGCTGCCAGCTGTGGGATCTTCTTCCCCTTGGCACCAGAGGAATTCTCAGGAATTAAATCCCAGCCCCGTGACCTCGAATAATTCGGGAAGCTCTTGCACAGAAAACACAGGCACAAATCCTGCCAGGACTCAGACAAAGGCTCCTTGGGAAGGCCAGTCTTCCAAAGGATTGTGGACAACTTCCCAGCCCCAGTCCAAGGCACTGTCAGAGCTCTGGATTTCTGCTTCCCCTCTTGGTTTCCAAGCTCTTTCCTTGGAACTGCCACCCCCTGCTCCGTACCCTGCACCCCTCTGCTGCAGGTGCCTCCACAAATCCCAGACACCCCCACGGCAGCTGATCCCACCATTCAAACAGGCTTCCAGAGAACATTTCCCTTGGATTGCTTTAGGAAAAATGTTAAATTTCACCCTTCTTGCCTGCGGAGAGTGACTTTGAGAATAATTTTAGGTTCAAGGCTGCCAATGGAAGATTTCTTCTGTCCAACCTGCCATCCCTTCACTCCCTGCTAATTTTGACAGTGTCAAGTCATTTTTTCTCATCTATTTCAGCTCTTTGGGAATGGCCTGGAGGCACTGGACACTGGGATTGTGCCTCTGCATCCCCATCCCCAGAGCACTGCTGGTGGTGCCCGTGGGGACTGGGGTGTTTCCAAAGTGCTGGACAGTTCATTCACATCAGAACTGGGAAAACCTTCTAGAATGGAATTTTAAATCTATTTTTTTTCTTCAAAATGCTTTCATTTACAAAATATTTCCTATTTATTGCAGTGGCCATATCTAGAGATCACAATGGGTATTTGCAATAATTATTTTTTTTTTTCCTATCAGTCTCTGTTCTGCAGGTGAAGGAACCTCTTTGCTGTTCTGATACTTTCACTGGAGATAAAGAATGAGTAGCAAAGAATCTGAATCCTCTGTCTATTCAGTAAAACAAATTAAATAAAGAAAATCCTGTGAGAAAGCTGATCTCATTCTCTTTCCCCTTTGCAGATGAGTCAGGAATCAAGAATGAATTACATCCCAACATTGATCTGCATGGAACAGACAGGAAAAACCACCCTGTAAGCATGGCATGAACTTCAAATAGTTCATCAGCCCCTAAAAGTGATCATGCAGGTGAAGAAAATAGGGATTATTTCCACATGCTGCAGTTCCACACGTGAGCAGAGGGCACAGAGGAGGCACCCAAAGAGCGCTGCTGCTCCTCACCTCCTCCAACCCCAGCTGGTTTTGGCAGAGATGCCTCTGCAGCTGGAAATGGGGTGAAATTGGGCAAGGAGAGGCACCCCGAGGTGCAGTGCAGTCCCCAGCAGAGCTGGGTGTAGCCACACAGGCTTTGCACACCCTGAGTATCCTGTGAGTAGCGGGACAAGGCAAGGCAGCCTGTAGAGAGAGTATGAGGAGCTCCCAAACCCCAGCTGTCCCTGACATCACTGTGCAGTGAGGAACGTTCTCTTCTTGGGCAGTGCTGGCATTGCAAGAGCTGCCAAGGCAAAAGCTCTGGATTTTTAGAGGTTTTTTGTTTATTTGTCTTTGTTTCGGTTTTGTTGTCGTTATTTTTGCAACCGATTCGGGTTCCCTTTTTATTCACCTACAGCAGCGTGGTCTCCTTCCCCTGCAGAGGGGTGTCATTCCCTCTAGAACTGCAGCCAGGAAAGGAAAGTTCAATTTTCAGAGAGGACTAGCCAAGAGAAGTGGGAAATTAGAGCCTCACTAATGGCTGATGGGCAGAGCAGCACTGGTGTGATTTTTACTCACAGAATTCTTTCTGCTCATGGATAGGTTTGCCCTGGGATTGTTTTTTGTTGTGTCCCTGCACTGAAAACAAATCAATTCCTGCAGGGAACTCTCAGCTGGCTGGGAGTGGTGGGGAAAACACAAACTGGGTGAAGCTGCAGGTTCAGACCTGCAAAAATCAAGGGATGGGTTTGTTGTGGTCACAGCCAGGGCAGGACAGGGAGCCTTTCCAAGGGTCCTGGCACTGACCAGTGCCACTCAGAGCTGCCACGAGTGACAGCACACGGGAATGGCTCCAGACTGATGGAGGTTTGGGTGGGATTTTGGGAAGGAATCCTTCCCTGGGAGGGTGGGCAGGCCCTGGCACAGGTGCCCAGAGCAGCTGTGGCTGCCCCTGGATCCCTGGAAGTGTCCAAGGCCAGGCTGGACACTGGGGCTGGAGCAGCCTGGGACAGTGGAAGGTGTCGGGATGGGAACTGGATGGGATTTAAGCTCCTTCCAACCCAAACCTTCTGTGGTTCTGTTATTCCTGAGGCATCAGAGGTGGGTTCATCCTCCCTAAGTTTAGGCATTTGCATTGGAAATGTCCCCACTTGAGTCTCCTCCCAGTCTCCTTTTAAAGATCAGGAGAAACTTCCAATTTATCCCTCAGGAGCAGGCAGGGAAATGAGTGCCACCCAAAAATGTCATCAGAATAAACCCCAGGGCAGCTGACAGGGACCTTCCCATTGATCCCAACAGGAACCTGAACTCTCCCATTTCACCCCAAATCCCCAGGATATTTGGACAAGCATTTCCCTACAAAGCTGTCACCTTTGCAATCTCTTGACTGATGGACACAGGCCCTCAGCTTTGCTCCAGTTACAGCAAATTATCTGAGCTTTCCAGTGAGCAAAACATGGCAGGAAAACGTTTGGAGCCTCTCCCTCCTCTGGGAAAGGCCTTGGGGAGCAGCTGGATCTCTGCACCCTCCGAATTTCAGGGAAATTCCTCCCTCCTCTGGGAAAGGCTTTGGGGATCTCTGCACCCTCTGAATCTCAGAGCATTGCTGGGGGCAGATGTCTCCAAGATGTGGGTTCTGAGGAATGAGTAATTCAGAGGAATAAAGGGATGTGTGGGGCAGCAGGGGGGGAGCAGGGCCTGGCTTTTCCTTCTGCTTTTAAGGTCAGAGATTGAGTCATGTGCAAACTGTGCCCACAATCCTGACCTTTCAGCTGCAGCCCAAACCCTGGGCTGGGTTCTAGGATCATCTTAGTGCCCCCTCATGATTTATAAAGCCACATGTCAGTGAGTAGTAAAAGGGATTTACAGCAGATTGTAGGTCAGAAGGGTTAGGGCACGCTGGAAATATTGAAAAGAGGAGTAAATTTAGCATAAATGAATGTGCTGGATATGGAGTGAGTGCCAGAGCATGTGTGGGATTGCAGCCATTGTTTTCTGTGGGTCTGAGCCAAGGACAATGCACAGGGGTCCCAGGTGTGTGGATTTGTGAGTAATTAATTTCAAAAATTACTAATCGTAGCTATTAAAAAGGAGAAAAAATCTGGATGTCATTGCTCTGCTAAAAATTAGAATGAATCCCAATCTAGGTTTTAAAGGGAAAGAGAAACCTCTCAACAGGTAAATGTATTCAGAGAATTCCTGGAGAGCTTTTCACCTTCTGTTTTCTACTCAGAAAAACCCGAATCTCTCTCTCTCTCCTACATACCCAGGCTGCACTTTGCATTTGAAGTTCATCCTGCAAAATCAGCAATTTATTTAATTCCCTGCAAAGCCCGACTGCCCAGCACACGCAGGGGCCAGCCCTGAAATGTTTCTGTAATGAGGAGATTGCTCAATTATGAGATTCTGATAAGGAACCAAAGGCATTTGTCTTGCTCTTTTTGTCACCTGGCTGCCCTCCCTCGCCACTTTGGATGAAACAGTCGAAAAAAGAAACAAAAACACAGCCAAAAAGATAAAGCAAAGCCTTCACTAATGTAACATCTTGTGTATTTTCTGAATTCCTGGCTGTCAGCAGGAGAAGAAGAAAAGCCTGGGAGGCCCAGAAAGCTCAGAGCCCCAAATACCTGCAGGCAGAGGAGAGAACAAACCCTGGTGTCTCACAAAAACTTTCTGCTTCTTTCTCTCCCGGTTCTGCTGCAAAATCTTTGGATTTCCAGGTTTTTAGAGTGAAATATTTCCATTTTTTTTTTTTTTTTCCTTAGAAAGGGTCTCGTGCCACTTTTCCTGCCCTTCCTCCTGCCCCACCTCTCACTGAGGACAGTCTGCAGCTGCTGCTGGGAGCTTTTCTCCCTGATGTGCCCATCCTTCTCCTGCTCTCCTTGGTTTTGGTTTCCCCCTTCCTGTCCTTCCTCTCCCTCTTTCCTGGTTTTGTTGGATGACTTTCATCCCCCCTGTGCTCCAGGGAGGCAGCACTTCCACTGCTGCAGCTTGTTCACACCCCTCCAAAACACCGGGGAATCAGGGCAATGAGCCTTTGGGTGGCATTTCAGAGCATTTAATCAACACTTGGTGCAGGAAAGTAAAATTTTGGGTGGCATTTAAGAGCATTTAATCAACACTTGGTGCAGGAAAGTAAAATTTTGGGTGGCATTTAAGAGCATTTAATCAACACTTGGTGCTCTAAAGTCTCTCAAGTTCACTGCCCTGTGGGCACAACGTGAGGCTTTTCCCCCAGGCACAGAAAAGTGATGAAATTCTTGAGAGTGATATAAAATAACAGAAAATCCTGAGCTGGAAGGGACCCCAAGGATCACTGAGGGCAGTCCCTGCCCTGCACAGGACACCCCAAAAAACCCCAGCCCGTGCCTGGGAAGACCTTTATTATTTTGCTGGTACAAATTGGATTAAGCTCTGCAGGACAAAGCATCCCCACACCAGTTCAGGTGAAGGGGAGGAGCTTCTCCCTCTGGCTATTTTCCATGATGAAAACACAAACCCAGCCTGGATTTTAGGGTTAATTTTCCTGGAAATTTTCGCTCCCCTCTTGCAAAAAAAAAAAAAAAAAAAAAACAAAAAACGTTAAAGGAGCGTGCTTACGTTTGAGGAGGAGAAATTTTAACTGGGAAGAAAGTGCTGGCAGCAGGATGCCAGCCAAGTATGGAGATATCAGCCCCCAGCTCTGCCGAAAAGCGCCTGTCCCCTCCCCAGCTGTCAGCTGGAGGGTGGCAGTGGGTGGGAGGTGGTGCTGCTTCCCCAGCCCGGCAGCACAGACAATGCAAACTGCTCTTCTCTCTCCCTCCTCGCTGCTTTTGGCAGAGGCCTCCGAGTGGCTTTGCAGCCTTTAAATAACCCAGACTGGCAGCGAATCAGTTCTGGGGACAGCTCCATCAGCACCCGGCTCGTGCTGCTGATAAGGAGGAGATAAGAGGTGGAAAGGTGCTGGGCTGTGTGTGGGGAGGGGGAATGGCTTTGAACTGATTTAGGGGAGATTTAAGGGAGATGTTTTTGCCGTGAGGGTGCACAGGTGGCCCAGAGAAGCTG
>VZSE01003772.1:465738-546771 GCA_013398275.1 Promerops cafer | reverse complement strand
AGGGGTTCTAGGGTTCTATTGTCACTGGGCTGAGGGGTGGCTGTGAAAACCCCATTTTGCCACAGGTTCCCCACCCGAGGACTGGGAAATCCCTTTGCTGTAGTGAGAATCAATGAAAGGAGTTATGTAATGGGTCGGTGTTTTTAAAGAAGGAAAACATTATTATTTTCAGGATCTGTAATAAATCCAAACACGGAATGCTAATGTTGACAAAAGAGATTTCTGCTGCTATGAACCAAAGGCTGTTTGCACAACAGCTCAGAAGCAAGAAATCTCCCAGAGGTGATGCTGAATAAAGCATGTGCATAAGTAGTGTGTTAGTTTAGCTCCTGGTCTGTGGTGGATCTGAGTGCCCTCATAAATTCACACCAGCAAAAAAAAAAAAAAAAAAANAAAAAAAAAAAAAAAAAAGAAAAAAAAAAGAGAGAAAAGAAAAAAAGAAATGGAAAGGCTGCTTTGAAACAATTTGTCTAAACGATGTTATATGATTATGTGTGGAGGCTGGAGAAAAGGAAGGCAAAAACCTTGTCAGATTTAAACAGCCCACTCTGTACTCTGGGAAGGCCAATTCAATTCCTGCATTCTGAGTTAGTGCCCTGCTACTCGAAGCAGCTATAGCAGGGTTTGCTGCAAAGGCAGCTAGCACAAAATCAGTAATCTGTGCACTGAACTGCTTCTCCATATTACATGCTGTGTCACTTTGTAGTGTGGCAAAATACTGCCAGAGCTACACTTCGTAATTAAGTGATTATTTTACACACGTCTGCATGACAGACTCTGTCTGTCATTACATGACTGATATTCTGATGGCTTGGATTTATTTTAGAGCCAGGTTGGTGTTAGGATGTTACAGGTTTGAAGATAAAAATTGTTGTGCATGTTTCCCTTAAAATCTCCTAGAGCTAATCAGTTTATCTTTGAGGAGAGATACACCTGGCAGTGACACAAACAAAAACCAAAACCAAAAAAAAAGAAAAAGAAAAGAGGGAAGATATTTTCTACAGAAATATATGGATAATGGAACTATGCCTCATCTGTGATCTGATGTGTTCTCTCCTGGCTGTTGCCTTAGCTGAGTTTCAGAGTTTTCTTCATGAGCCAGTGGGGCTTAGAAGGGACATGGAAGAGTTGCCTCCACTGCTGAGCAGAGAGGAGGCTCTGAGAGCCAAAATCTGCTGCCAAGCTGAAGTCAAACAGTTCTAGGGTGACAAAGTGCCAGCTCCTGTGGGACTGCCTGCACGGGATGCACGACTCCATAAAAATGAGCTTATCCATTCTGAAAATGCATTAATGGGTGTTAGCTCACCAAAGGAACAGTCTGTGACTCTCCGTGACTGCCTGTAGTGAAATCTGCAGACTGTCAATCCTTCTGTCTTCTCTCCTTCAGGAGATGTATCCAAGGATGGGAAAGACAGCTGGACCTGCACTGGAAGAGGTTGTGCCCATTAGGATGGTTTTGCTGAGAGACTCAAGGGTGAACTGAAAAGCCTGACAAGAAAAGTGAGTACAATAACTGAAATATTTTTAGACCAAAGTGTCTTGGGAAACCATTTTTGAAAAGTGGAATAATCTGCCTCCTAGAAAGTGCAATTAAGGTCATAGCATTTAGCATCATCAGCTGTTTATTCCCTATGGTTTGAATTTCATATATTGGACCAACTTGCAGAGCTGTGTCTCCTATACAGAGGGAAAACAATATGCAAAATATTTTCTGATTGTGAAGGAGGCTTGAGATGATGTTACAATAACATGTAAATGGGTGAAAGGTTTCTGCCAGATGATTTTTTTATCTGATCACAATTCCCAGTAGAGGAGGCAGAACTGAGTACCAAAATACCACTTAATTTCAGGCAAGCATTTGCTTCAACATGCCTCAATTTTCTTGGAAGGATTTCTTAGTGCTGTACCCATTCAGTGATCCCAAAGGAGTGGAGGATTAGTTTTGTGAATAAATCTGCAAACTCAATTTGAAAAATGGGAAATTAATACTAGTTCTTCTTAGATTTCAGTTTTCTTACCCTGCACAGACATGCAGAATTGAGATCTGTAGTAGTGTAGCTGGGAAAGAACTTTTGGAAAACCCAGAAGAGTCCTAGGCTGGATTCAACAGAGAGTGGGTCTGTATGTCTGTACAGAATTTGGCTGTCCAGGGTGCAGAGTCACTGTGAATAACTCTAAGTCAAGGTAAGAGTCAAGGTGAAGCACAGGAGTGTGGGAAATACTGGGAAATTTGAGATTCTGAAGAATAGGCAAGGAATGAAATAAACCAGCAGGGCAACTGCTTTGATTTTGCCATTGGTGGAATAAAGGTTTGTAAATCTGGTCAGTCAGATACATTGCACATGGACTGGCACACTCACTGTCCCAGCCAGTATGGGTGGGGAATTACCCCTGGGTTGTGCCCAGTTTGACAGAGGGGGGGTGATTTTCACCTGAGGAAGCAAACAAACCTAACAAGGGCATTTGGGTGCTAAAGAATGGTACAACTGTGGGACTGCCAGGACAATTTGGAGTGCAGCCTGGCTCCTCTCAAAAACACTCTGAAGATTGGGGGGCAGATTTTCCTCTGCTTGAAAGTGAATCCAGCTGATTATCAGCAAGCACCTGCCTTGCCTCTGCTGCTTCTGTGCCCTGCAGCCACAGAGTGACTGTACAAACAAGCACCTGCAACCAAGTGCCATATTTGCAAGTAGCCCTCAGGAGTTCTGAGCTGGTAATTTTGGCCATTTATTGACTGCTGTTAGGAGGAAAACCCGCCAACCACCTCACCTCAGCTTTGATATCCTCCTTTCATCTTCAGACAGGAGAAAGTGTGATACAGCAAGTGTTAATACACTGCTGGCATTTGCCATTAGAAATGATAAAAGGAGGATGGAAAAATACTGTGGTGTCTTGTTGGAGCTGCTGTCAGTGTTCAGCCAGATGAGAAATCAGGCAGGAACTCTGCATGACAGGGAGGAATCCAACTCCTTTGGACTGCTGCTGTCAGAGGGTGTCCAGTCCAGGCAGTTCCGTTCATTCTGCTCTGTGCTGCATGAGCTCTGAGGTTTGTGCTCTGTCACCCCAGTGTGGGGGCTGCTCCTGGTTCTCACACTGGGGAGAGCTGTCTCTAGGAGGTCTTGCATTGTATAAATGGGCTGGTTACCTCAGCCTTCTCCTTGCCAAGCCTGGCAGAAGCCTCGTGCGTGTCACTGCCAGCACTTCAGCATCAGTTTGCACCTGAAAGTACAGCAGGACCCCAGCAAATATAAAAGTACAACTGGCATGGGATGCTTTGAGCAATAATCCAAATGATGTATTGATATACAGGTGCGAGAGAGAGCTGGGAGGGAAGAGAAATCCATGGCAAAATTGGTCTTTATCTGCCCTGTGCTGTGCTATGAAAAATCCAGCCTTGCAGCCAAATTGGATCCAATTCAGGGATTGTTTAAATGAGCCAGCTCTCTGTTGGTGCTGGCTGAGAAAACTATTGAGGTATTATCTGTGTCGGCTGTACAGCAAGAACAAAGACAAATAAAAATTGCATTTGCAAGCTCTGATAGCCTCAGTGGTGGGGGACAGCAATAACCCATAAAAACACACCGGAATGGATCGCCTTAGAGTGATCAACTTCCAAAATAAAGGAGGAGCCTTGTGTAAGCCAAAGTACATTTTTCTGAGGGAATTGAGGGGGTCGATAATGTCCCTTTGAAAACCTTGTCATTGCACGGGGGAGAAAAATTAACTCTAGATGGTTTGGAGTTATTGATGGGCTGAGCTCAGCGTGGCCGTAGTCGAAGGTGGGTGGGATCTCACAGCTGCATTCCCATTCTGGAAGAGCAAAACTGGTTCTAAGCAAGGTATTGCTGTACTAGAGGTACCCAGCTGGGATGACTGGGATTTGGGAGCTGAAAACACCCAGGCTGTAGATACCTTCTGGGATTTCTGCTGATTGCCAGGCTCGCTTGCCATTCCCAAGAAACTTCTATTGAAAGAGAAAAGCCTTCTACACTGCCTTGTAAGAACATTATGAGACTTAAATAGCATTCATGAACATGTTGTGAGGATTATCTGTGTTTGAATATAGCATTAGAAAAAGAAATCTACATGTGAATTGCTAAGTAATAGAAATCCGTTTAACTGAATTTTGGCCTAAACTGATATATTTAATATTTACAATGATTCTCCATAGGAAAATACATTAAATAGTTGTGAGAGATATTTACTTTCAGGTTCCAGTTGTTTAAGAAATATTCAGTACACTGTATTTTGATTTCTGATTGAGATGTACAATTTTGAAAGGAATTAAAATTTTCAGGCAAGCATTCCAGACCTCTGGGAATTCCTAATGTAAATTCATGAATTACGATGACAAGGAATTAAACAGGTTATCCAGATTAGGTTTGTAATACAAAGCCATTTCATTAATATAAAAGCTTCTTTCAGCCCTAAAATGATTTACTAACCTGTTTCATGGCAAGCTGCTGGTTTTTTCTCAGTGGCTCTGTTTTAGCAGTGCCATCACATGTTTAAAAGCCTGGGTGAGTGGCAGGTCAGTGAAAGCCAGGCTGGCTTACAGGTAGGAGCATCAATAATGCAGTTCCTGCAGTTCCCCACATAAAGCTGGAAGGTTCTGTGCTGCTCTCCCTCCCTGCCCGCTGAGCTGAGCCCTGGTGATGCTCCCAGGATGGAGCTCCCATCTGGCTGGAGAGGGAGACACACATCCTGATGGCTGTGAGGGCACCTCTGCATGGGCATTTCCCGGTCTGCAGAGGACACAGGCACCCTCCAGGAGGGCAGAGGACACAGGCACCCTCCTGCAGCTCCCACTCACAGGGCAGACTGCGTGCTTTGAAGAGCCCAGACAGCACAGTGAGCTTGTGATGCGAAAATGAATGTTTGTTGTTAATTTCCTCTTGTTTGGTTTCTAAGTTATTTCACTCTGCAGCAACAAAACGGTGCAAAATAAACTTGCAATACAAGCAGGAGATCAGTTTCCAAACCAGCTGGAACCTCTGACCCAGTGACCCTTGTGTTACAGGCAGCTTTGTTTTGTCAATCCCTTCCACCTCCCACTTCTGTCCCAAAAACGATGCAGCCCCAAGGCTCGCTGAGGGGCTCTCTCCCATTCTTATTTTGTAGCAGCCTCTCTGGCCTTGCTGGAGGGTTCTTAACCAAACTGCTCCAGAGGTGAAAGTGTTCCAGTGGTGTTTATGAAAGCCTTTCAGAAATTACCATGTGCTGCATCTACAGCACACAGCAACTGCAGCAAGTTCTGACAGCCACTTAGCAGGGATTGCACAGAAGCACAAAATCAGCTGCCATCGCCATCTGTTCTCTGCACAGAAGGGTCTGAGATCACTGCACTGGCCTCCACAGCTTGGAGTTTATTGGCTTACCTGAGCTGGTATCTGAGGGGTGCCCCAGAGCTGTCAGGAGCTGATTCTGCAGCCAGTGGTAAATGTTGTCACTCTTCCACACTGCCTTTGTGGCAGATTGGATCCCAGCATTAATAAAACCTGGTGGCTCAGTGCAAGGATTAATTCAGTGCAGGAGCTGTTTGAAGATGGCAATTAGTCACACTTTACCTTCAGCTGAAACATTCAACTCAACTTCCTATTGACAGAGTGCTGCCAGGAATGCCAAGTCAATAATGGAAGGCATTCTGGGATTATGGCAGAAGGCACAGTGCTTAAGAAACACGAGCATCATCGTGGGGTTTGTTTTGTTCCCTCTTGGTCTTCTGAGATGAAGATGACATCGTGGTTATGCACAACCAGAGGAAGAATGGCCTGTGCTGCTGCTGACATCAGGGATGGTTGTTTTCAGATTGCTCAGCTATGTTTGAACAGGGGGTTATGTGGATAATTATGCTAAAATTGGAAATGCAGCTATGTCTGGGCAAATAACTGTGATTGTCTACTGCAGCTTTGGTGGCTGGAAGGTTTTGTGTCCATCCCCAAAAGAGTTGGTATGGACAGCATGCCAGCCACAGGTCTGCAGGGAGAGCAAGTCCTTGGGAAAGGTGGCAAAAGTTCTGAAATTATATCTATAATTTGGGTGAAATTTGAGATATGATCCCTTTTGGCTTTGCAGCTCTGGATTAAAGTTTCTTTGCAGTGTCTGTTTAAAAAACTCTATTTTGCCCCAGATGTCAGGGCACTGAGAGCACCAATATAGGTCTTAATGGCCCTGCCCAGCCTCACCTGGAATCTCTCCCAGCACGCTGCAATAAACCAGCTGTTATCTGCTGTGACATCAGGGATGTTCCAAGGTGCTGAGTGATGGCTGTGCATGTGATGGATGTGCATAACTCCATTAGCACTAATGGCAGCTAATGGGCACAGCCTACTAGAAGAGAAGAGGCTATTCCTCTGTGTCAGACACTAATAAAAATGACATTTCAATTTGGATGTCCAACCTTCAATTTAGGCAGCAAGTGCTTCAGATGAGTTTTTGACAGCTACAGTGCCATAATTAACTTGAGGCTCAAATGGAATTGTTTATGCTGTTTCAGCTGCTTATTCACATGATTGAGGGCCCCCTTCCCTTCTGTGACTTCAGGGAGAACATATTCACTTGCATTTAGAAGTTTTGTTTTGTTGGTCTGCAGAGCATTACAGAGGCATTTCTATCAACTCAAAGGCTTGACTCCCTTAATGTGCATAAATGCAAACATATCTCCAACCCAGAATGTTGCAGGGAGGAAGGCAGTGCACATCTGGAACTCAGGGTGCTGTGTGATCCATCTGAGCAACTGATTTAGGGCTTGAGATCTTTACACTGAAATATTTGTTGGCAATTTATCTTTCTTTTTAATTTCCTGAGAAGTTCTCTTAAAGGATATTGCCTCGTAAGAAAAGAAAAATGAAGATTTATTAACAACCAAAGAGGATTGTACATATCCTGTTTCATTTGCCTGGGTGTTTCCCTGCCCTTTGCTGATTTTGTTTGCCTAAGAGAGTTCTGTGGGATGCCAGCTCTTCCAGGTCACACCATTTGTATCAGCCTTTCGGCCTATGGGGGCGTCTGGGGTGTGATTGTATTGAACCACAGCTGCCCCTCAGACAGCAGAAATATCATCTGACAAACCTGACATGTGGCCTGGAGTAGCTACTCAATTGTGTGGTGCTCTTTATGGATTTGATTGTTTCAGCATTCCTGGCAGTCATTTTCAGTCACTTTGATTATGATGATCTGAGCACTCACGACACTCATTTTTCACAGCATCCTCAGGAAAACATGTCAGGGTTTCTGAGGTTCTCAGTGTGGCCTTTTCCATAAGGAAGCCCAGCTCTTCAGTCTGCCATTGCCCTGAGGGCTGGGACAGCCAGGCACAGACAGAGGGTTACCTTAGGGTTACCTTAGGGTACCTTAGGGTTATCTTAGGGTTACCTTAGGGTTACCTTAGGGTACCTTAGGGTTATCTTAGGGTTACCTTAGGGTTACCTTAGGGTTATCTTAGGGTACCTTAGGGAGTATGGGTGAGAAGTTTGTGTCCAGCTCTGAGTGTGTCCCTGCTCCTCGTGTCCTGCTCGTGCTGAGCAGTGCTGTGATCCCGGGGCAGCTCCAAGGAGGAGAATGAAGCTCTGTGGTGCAGGGTGATCAGACCTGCAGGGAGTGAACCCATCAGCATCACCCTGCACTGGGAACGGCCCTTATTCCTCACTCCCCTCTCTGGCAGACCCCTCGATGCAGTTTGCCTTTCTTTTTCAGTGCAGAATGCTCTTGCTTGAGCAGGCAGTGCTTGGCAGAGAGGTGCCTTGAGCTGTTCCTCTGCTGGAGACTGATGTGGGTGAATGTTCAGCTCTGAGGTGCTGGTCATGAATTTGATAGTTAAATATGGAGATTTGTGCTCAGTTAGCTTTTACATCCTCACTGGGGTTGACTGGGCATGTTTCAGGCTGGGGTTATATATGAAGATTTTAATCTGTGTCATAAATTCACCGTCATGATGCAGCTGCTGGAATAACTGCAGGAGGGAAGGCAAGGCTGAAATGAGAGAGTTCCCTGTGTGCTGCTTCAGTTCCTGCTGTTGTTCCATCCAGTGTCCATCCCAATGACTGTGTTAGGGGAGAAAGTATTCCTCAGAGTGAATTAAGTGGATATAATCTAATCCTTTTTTTTTTTTTTAAATGTCTGATGTATTTGAAGAAAGATTTTCAATTATGATACCAGATGTCTAGGGCTAGAGCAGTGGTTGATGTAAATCAGTGTAGCTCTGTTAATTATGGACTGAATGGAATTTCATTTTAAGTTAGCACTATCCTTTGTACAAGGCAGTGAATCCAGCTGTGAGATAAGTCACATGCAGACAGTAGGGATGCTGTTTCTCCAGTCTAAGTAAAAAATAAAAATTAAAAAAAAAATAAATCTAACTGTTCAGCTGTAGTTGAACACAATGGATGGATTATGAAGACATTGTGCCTTTCATTATTGTGTTAATATGTATGCAGAAATCAATCAACTTAAACATGATTTACTGTTGTTTTTAGAAAAGGCAGTTAAAGGTCTCCTTTCTTCTGGTAAGTAATGTAAATGAGCAGAATATTAAATCCTGCACTATATCCATTAGAAAATCAAGCAGTTAAACAAGTATGAGTGGATTAGTTCTCAGAGCAGTTTAAAAGCTTTTCCATTAAGTTATTAACTACACATTAGCAAAGAATAATGCTTAATGAAAAACGCCTTCAATATCCCAAAATACACAAATCAGCAGAACATAGAAATGTTGGCATGGCTTCCAAATATTCCTGAGCAATAGCTGCACTGCACAATTTATATGGGACCTCATTAATGAAACAGTCAAAAGCTATGAGATCTTTTATGTATGACATGAGCTCAGCAAGGCAGAAGGAATAGCTAATTATGGTCTGTTAGTGCCAGGGAACTTCAGGAACGCTCTGTGGGGCTGCATTGTGGTGGGTGAGGGGGGTTTGTTGTTGTTTTGGGGGTTTTTGTTTGTGGTTTTCAGGTGGTTTGGGTTTGTTTTTTCAGGCAGTCTCATTTGGAAATGCAGTTGTTTAGATTTTGTGCTCATCCAAGTGACAGAGCCGTCACCAAGGAGCCGATTTGCACCTCATTCATCAATCTTAATCTTCCATCGCATGTCCTCCATCCACTTCTCCCCTCCATCCACGTCCCACTCCAGCAGCTGACAAGAGAAACCAGTGTGCCAAGACAAAATGCCATCCCTCTGTGGAAATGCTGAATGTCCTCCTGGACATGGGCTTTTCTTTCCCCCCTTCCAGAATTAGGGCATGAAAAGGGATAATGAATGTTAAGCAAAGTTAAAGACAGATTTAGAATTAAAAGACAGAAATGTAAGATTAGGTTGAACTTACACTTAGAGGGATTAAGAGATTTTTATTTGTCCTTTGATCTCATTTGTGTTGCTGTAAAGATCTTTAGAGTCAATGCTGTGGAGGATTATCACTGCTCTAAATTATTGTTGGGATTTGCAGTCATGGATTACATGCAGGAAAATGGGTCTCCCGTGGAATTTGCACAAACACCTCTCTCATTTCAGCCTCCCGTTTGTACTGAGGATACAAATCCCAGCAGGTGCTCTCCACTCAATTACCCAGAGAGAGGGAGAGCTACACCCTGTGACGCTCTCAGTTTTTAGCTTCTGTGTGTTCCAGATCCTGTGCTGCACTCGTGTGCAGCTGAACTCCATGGAGAGTGTTAGTAAGCTTCTTCACAGTCCGGTCAGACCAAACGCAGATGAGCTCGTGCCCCGTCCATCGCCATTCCTGCTCTTTACAGGCTTTAGTGTTTGAAGTGTTTGCCTCTCCCCTTGCCTGGGCTGGGGGAGATGCTGAGCCCAGTGAGGAGTTTTCTGAAGCTTCTCCAGTTGTCCCCTCCAGGCTCCTGCCAAAGCACCTGCTCCACCTTCAGCAACAGGGAGGCTGCAAAAACCCAGACATGCTAAGGTAACACTGCAGAACTGAAAGCAAATGGTGAAGGTTGTATTAATACTGACAGTTTTATCTGCCAGGCTGGAGATTAGGGCACTCTTCTGCCAAATACCTTTTTGGTTTTCTCCTCCCATGGTCCAATGATAATAAGGTGGCTGCTTATGAGTTATTTTTTTTTCCCAATTAAAACCATAAAATCCACTGGAGATCTTATCAGGTACTTAATGCCTCAAGTATGATGGATCTCCAGCCTGAGAGCCTCTTAATTCCACCATAATACAAATAGCAATTGTTCAGGCTCTATCCAAGAAAACATTACCAGCAAATTTATCCTGATGGGTTTATAGAGCAGCCTTCCAGGAACCTAATCTTTACTCACATCTAGTGCTTGCAGCATGGATATAATTGCAATGGAATGCATTTTCTCAGAAGGCAGGGGAAAATAAATATTTTCCTAATGAGGATCTTGTATTTGAGAAACTCCTTCTTCTCAGGAATGATCAGACCGAGCAGTTTCCTTAACACAGGGAGACAGAGATGCCTTTAAAAAATGAGGGTTTGCTGACTCCAAGATAGTGAACATACAGTGAAGATAAAAAGAGCCCCACACTTGTTTCTTCCAGCTGCAATGTTATATACTAAGCTCAGAAAGGAGTCACTCTAACACATCTTTATTTTAGTACCTTTAGATGCTGTAAAGCCAAAGGCACTGTGTAGGAATAGAGAATCAGGCAGCAGTCACTCGAATCCATTCTCCATGGTCCATCTGCCCTTTATTCTAGAAGCAAAAAATGCTTCCCACATAATCTGTTGTTGCAGTGATGGGCTCTCATATCCTCCCTCTGTTCATGTCCAGAAATGTGGATTTGCTCCTTCTTACCACCATTTGCTATAAAAAACACAGTTTTAAAAGAACAATTCCACTCACAAGACCTGTAAGCTGCAGTCATAATTCAAACCCTCCCTGCTAGGGAAGATGAAGTGCTTTACTTTTTCATAAACACCTACTATTTTTGCCTTTTTGTCAAGTTTCTCTTTTGTCATGAAATATCTATAATTGCTCCTTACTCTTGCTGCTGGATTGTTTTTCTTTTCTGATAAAAACAGTGGAAACTTTAATTGGTTCCACCTTGTGGAGGAAGTGACAGTTCTCTCCCTCCTTTAAGAGATGCATTTGTCAATTAAATAATTTTGAATATTTATTTGAGAAGCAGCTCCCAGCTGCTGTTTATTGTGCAAATGCAGCAAGTTCTCTCAGGCACTGGAGTGTCAAGTTATCCCTTTTTTAAGTTTTTATTCTGTTTTCAAAGAAACTCAGAACTGTGTGGAAGCTGTAAGTCTGCCCATGTGAAAATGGGCTGTGTATTCCCTGGGAAGATTCCTGGAGGGTCAGATCATCAAATTCCATATATGTTTTCATCAAGAAACAGAAAGGAATAAGAAACCTTCTCTGAGTCAGGTTGTAGATGTTTGCAGGTTAGCTCATTGATGCAAATTGAATGATTTCTCCTCTTCTCTTCTCTTCTCTTCTCTTCTCTTCTCTTCTCTTCTCTTCTCTTCTCTTCTCTTCTCTTCTCTTCTCTTCTCTTCTCTTCTCTTCTCTTCAACAGCCAAAGTGAGGGCAGCAGGAAGAATTCAGCTCTCCCTGCTCTCAGATGATTTGCTGGCTGAGTAGGAAGTGGTTCCAAGTTGTTTTTCTGGTTCCTTTAAGTGGAGCTCTTCTTTTGTTGATTTAAAAACCCCCTATGAACAGACTCCTCTGTTTAGCCTTTGTTTCCACTTTGCTAGAGAGACCTTCCTCTGTCCATAAACATGGATGTCCTTGGCTTTATGACCACTCAGCACGCTAAAATTTGGACTATACACTTCAAAATATTCCAAAAGAGAATCTCAGAGAAGCCAATGGCCTGGAAAACCAAATAAAAATGCCTCCAATTAATAAACCAAACAGTCCTGGTTTTATGATTTACCTGCAGTTTATCATGGAGATGCCTCTTGTTCAGCAATTTATTTAGCTCCATTAATAACACTGCCTGCTGCAAGCTAATGTTGCCTCTTGGTTCTGGATTATTCATCTTTGTTTTGATCAAAGGCACAGAATATTGGATCCTATTGTGTTTCAGCTCTTCCATTTCTCATGTTCCTTGTTTCCTTCTCCTCTTACAAGCTGTGCACATCCATCTAAAAGTGAAATTGTTTCATACCAAAAATAAAATTATAAGTCCCTGAGGGTTTCAGCTTCTGTTGCAGTCGCAATTGTTCACCCTTTCCAGTTTGTGAGCAATCATCATTTAACACAGAACTCAAGTCAGATTTCCTAAGGAGAAAAAAGAAAAAAGTGAAAGAAGCTTGATGACAGAACGTGTTTCCTGTAAATCACACAGATGGAGCACGGCACAGTGATTGTAATGCAGGGCTGACACTCCTTTACACTGTACAGTCATCGAGTATTGCTGCCATAAACACTATCAATCAGTGTACACTGTAACTGCACTGCACTCCCAAACACCACACTCCAACCTGATGCAAGCTGCCAGCCATAAAACATTTCCCTCTGCCTCAGTCACTTGTTTACAGCTTGTTTGCTGCCTTTCTAAACTTTCCAATGGCTCACACTTGACATCAATTGCTGTGGCAAAGGGAGCATAAATGAGTGAAACAGACTTCCAGCCACTGAACTTGGGCAAATCGCTCCTGGCAGGCTATGACTGAAGCAAATTGGTTTTGCTTCTTAAGGCAATTTCAATATCATTTTTATTTCTTTCTTTGCTTCCTCGAAATAATTTCAAGAGGGTTCCTGTTTGGATGACCGGCATTAGAAATTCCTGAGACTTAAAGCTGGAATCACAGCCTGCTCCTGGCTCTGATGTTCCTGGGACACTTTCCCTGGGAGCTGGGTATGTCTCTCCTCTGCAATGCCTGGGGGCAAATGAGTGCCTTTGATGGGTTTTTCTGAGTTCAGAGGAACATTTTGGAGATCTCACATTCCTAACAAATTTGACCCCCCCGTTTCCCATCAGTGTTTGGCTTGAGAGATCTGTTTGCTGTGTGTGGATCCTCTGCACTGTGACTCAGGGGCCCGGATTTGGCTGTGCCCCATCCCAGCTCTGGATTCAGCAGGTGAGATCAGCAAACTGCTAATTACAGAGAACACGGCCAGGAAAACAGCAGGCCAGGCATCAGAGGCACAGCAATTTCCTCTCAAAAACGTCTCTCTCTTTTTATTGTCCCTGTCACAGATTAGCAGCCACTGCTAAGCAGTGCGGGTTTTGTGGGCTGCTGTTGTGATTTGTCAGCAGTTATTTTTCAAGTGTTCTTTAACAAAAAAAAAAAAAAGAGATGATTTTCTGTTTTCCGAGTGTCTTTTTTTTTCCCTAAAGCTGGGCAAAGTTCTTTTCAAGTGCTTTGTGGCTCCTTAGATTCAAACTGTGAGATACTGTCAGAGCAGACTCTTGCAGGATAAAAATAGGAGCTTTCCATGGGGGTCTGTCTTTAAAACATTTACAGTTGTTGCCAGGAGAATGCATTTCTCTGCTACTTTACCTTTCTCTTTAGTATTAAAATCTCTTTCTTCTTATGTAGGCAGAGAGGTAGGGCAGCTGTGAGAGCTAAAGACAAATAAAATTAGCTCTAAATACAGCAACTGTTAGTGACACATTCTAGAATTATGACAGCAAAATAAAGCTGCTCAGAATCCACTGTTTATCATCTGCTGGAAGCCTCACTGTGATCTGATATCAGGGACAGCATTAGCTTATTAAACATCACAGCTAAGGCAGGGCAGAGGTGAAGACTTGGATTTTCTTATATCACACTTTTATTTGAATTCTTGGTGTGAGATGAAAATAAGGCATTTCAAAGTCAATAATTTACAGAGATATTTTAGCTTTTACAGATATTAGAAGCTGAATTATAAAGACAAAATAGAATTTGTGGAATTCTTTTAAAGCTGTAGCAAAAATCCTTCCTGCCCCTGAGATATGGTAAGGACTCAGGTCTGTAGTTCAGGATTCCTGCCATGCCTGGCATTCACCACCAGCATGAGTTATTGTGGTGAAAACTGTTGCTGTAACTTCTCTGTTTTGCCTAAATTAAATTTAATACAAGTGAAATATTACTATTTCTTTTAAAATAGGGTTGAAACAGAAATTATATGATGTGACATTCTTGAGCCTCGAAAATAAATGCATTGGTTTCCCTTAAGTATAATATAATAATATATTATATTATACTTAATAGTATAGTATAAACTATAGTATAATATAAAAATTAACTTAGGAGAAAATCCTAAGTAAATGACCTGTAGCATGATTATTGCTCCTAAATGCTTGAAAGTTGATTCGAATAGCTGAACATTTTTGGTGCCAAGTGGAAGGGGTGGAAAGCAGTGTATCCTGGCTCTCCAAATCACTGTTTTTTGGGTTGGGTGTCTATTTTAGGTGCTGTTATTCAAGGTTTTTGCTCATCACTGTAAGAAAAATGAGAAATTCCCAAAGACCTTCTGTGGGACAACTTAAATTCATAAGTTCCTTTCCACTGATGAGTTAAAAACTACTGCATTCCTAACAACCTATAATGCAGTTTAGCTCTTCCATAGGAGCTAGGGCCCACAGCTATCAAAGACCTTCAGGAGGATCAGCAAGTGACACTGGGCTCTGTTTCTGAAATGTGCTGAGGTCAATCAAGAGCCCCAGCAGCCTGGACTTCAGCAGGACGTGCACTAAGTCACCAGATGCCTCTGAGAGATAAAACTCCTTTTATTGATGTAGAAGCCAAGGAACCAGTGCAGTGTCTTGCAGAAGGTTAAGCAAGAGAAATGGAGCCCCATCCCCATTTTTTTGACTCCAAGCCCAAGATTCCAGCAAGATGCCAAAATTGCCTGCCTGCTGGAAAATGAGATCATGGCAGGCATGGCTGTAACTTCATTTTAGGCAGCTGGGCTCTGTGCCCTAGAACAGTCATGGAAAAGAAAATCCAATTTCTCCCATTAAAGCCTCGTTGTGTGAGATCCTGAGCACTTCATCTCTTCTCAGAATCAGTGGGAGTTCTGTCCCAACCCCTTCCATTTGGGAGCTGGAATGCTGGTGGAGGCTCGTTAGGGGTCCTGTTGGTGGTCACCTTGAGTCAGGCCTCACAATAACCAGGGCTATTGAAGCAGGAGAAATTAAAGATTCTTCAAGTCAACCATGACAGCTCCAGAACATCTTCCCCCAGCACACGTTGTTGACTCTGCAGAGCAGAAGGTATGGTGGAAAGAGCTGAGATTAATTAAATTCTGCTGAGCCAAATGGCATTTGACACACATTATACAATATCTGCATATGTTATTAAAACCATGAGTAAGTAAATGCCATTTCTCATTTCCATTTGCAGCATGGTCCATTTTGAGTCCCAGTAATTGCCTAGATGTGATATCTGTGGGTTTTTTCCTAAATGCCAAGGGATGCATATTTTTATTTACTGGTGTTGAATCACTCCTTGTCCAGACTATTGGTTCCATGCCCTTGTGACTGGAGGAGCAGTCACAAGAGAGGTTTGCATGCAAATTTTATATTGCACGAAATTATCAAGCTGGTTTCCTTTCCCATTATCTTTATATTTGTCTGGCAAATCTGTCAGTTCAAAACAGGCACTGAATTGTGACCAGTTGCCTTTCTCTCCCACAGTCTTCTGGCCTGTTCTCTCTCTTCATTTTTGTTTGCTGGTATTTGCTGGTAATTTTGGCATAACTTTGGATCCAATAGTACTTAAATGTGCAAACCAGCCAAGTACTTTGAAAAATACACTAAGGTGCCTGCCAGAAAATAGTATTTTCCTGTTCTGGAGAACACATTAACATTGATACCACGCTCTTGATGAAACTCCTCTGGCCTGAGAGAGAACTTCCATTCCTCCTCAGGGGATCATGGACCACTGTTTGCTGTGCTCAACCACTTGGAGCAGGAGCAAATTACACTTTTTAAGAACTACCCTGTATTTTTTGTCCAGCATTGTTCAGCTTCAAATCAACACTTCTCTGCTCTTAATGCATGGTGCTTACAGAACCTCCCAGAATGGCAAAGCACCTTCAATCTCTGATTTAACCTCTGAGATTTCCTAGGTTTGCTTTTCCTCTTCAGCTTCAAGTTCTTTTTACTTTCATGTGCAGAAAAGCCACTTAATTCATACTGGGTTTGCCAGGTGTGAAATCCCAAATTTAAGGCATCCTCTCAGAGAATTCTGCTTTCTCTGAGACCCCACTGAGGGAGCTCCATCTCAAAGCCCAGAGGATCCACATTTCTTATTTAGGAATTTCAGGGATTGCCCCTGAAGATCAAAAGAAATTGGAGGTGACTGAGCAATGGGAATTAAAGAACTGGTGGGAAAATCAAGCAGATTTCAACAGAATTCTCCAATCTGTGCAAAAAGCAGAGAATCCTTGGTGTGGTGGAGCATGACCTGTGATGAAGGGGAAGACACACCCAGAAAAAAGGGAAGTGCACTTGGCACAGCTCCCTCCTGCCTGGCCCTAACTCAACACTCAACACTTGATCCCCGCCCTTGACAGCAAAGTGAAAATGGTGAAGAGCAAAAAGCACATTTAGCACAGAATTAGGGCGTTGGGAACAAAAGGCTGATACATTAGAGGACTAAAAAATCACCCTGTTTTAGGAGTAGATGATTATAACTGGATTATATTTGTAATATGCAAACAGAATAAAGTCCAAATCTGTCATGGAATGTATAGCAGTGCTTTTAAAAGAGCTAATTCCATAAAGCCTAAAATAATTATGAGCCACACTGATTTAGAGAAAGAATTAAGACTGAAAAATTTGAATAATTGGAGACTGTATAAGAATACTTTACTAGATGCTGTGCAGAAATATTTCCACAGATGAGAAATTCTCATATAATGGTAAAATATTTTCCTCTAATGGCTCTAATTATGGCAGATGCTAAACAGCAGGCAATAAAACTGTCATATTTAAATTGGCAAATCAGGTTTGGCTGCATCCTCCACTTTTAAAGGGTTGGCCAAGAAACCCAGGGCCATTCCTGTTGGTTTTCAGTCAGCCTTAGAACACAGGAAAAGTTCAGAGAAAAGAAAGCCAACTGATACCATGTCAGTGTTTAAATTTAGGGGACAGGGTATTTTCTAATGTTTTATTAAGAAATTGTATTAGTATGATTATTAACAATTTGTGGGGGGGGTTTAAACAAAACACTCCAGTTCCTACTTACATTATTAATTGTATATATTTAAATATGAATATATATAGAATTGAAGCATTATCAGAATGGTCTCACAACTTCTGTCCAGACAATTTTTCTCAGGGATAGGCAGCATCAATTTTTCATTTGGAAAAAAACAGTTCATTCTCTTTTCTTTAGAAATAGATGAGTTTGAGCCCTGCAACAATATATTTGCCAGACATTCTGGCCTTTATTCAACAAGATAGATCAATCCTGAAGATACAAAATAGCAGATTTCAAATAATAAAAAGTATTTCTATTTTAAAAAGTTTAATTATGAGTTTTAGGCAGAGATAGGCAATCAAAGTTAGGAATTGGGATGCAGGAGTTACAATATAAATGAATTCTGTCCCTATTTTTATAGTTTTCCAGAATGCTGGAATTTTTCCATTGCTGGAATGGGGCACAGTGCTGGATTCTTCAACCTGGAGAATTGGCAGGAGTGAACTGCTTGCCTGGGGAAAATTCCCTGTGTCCCCCAGGAAAATCTGTGCCTGGAGGGAGTCCTGACATAACCACCGTGCCTTTGTTGGAAATGCTGCAACTTTTAAAGTATTTTTGTAACTGTAGTCAGGGCTTTGTCCACCTCTGCCCAGGGGAAAGGGAATTGAAGGTTCTTTTCCGAAGAAAGGCAATTAAAGGTTTTTTTCTGTTCCACCGGCTCCATGCTGAGTTGAGCATCTCCATGTTCTGGGAGTAAGCAGCAGCTACACGAATGAACATGAGCTCCCAACATCCCTCCTGGCACGGGCAGAGACACCTGGGCTGGGGAGAGACTGCTCTGAGAGCTGCAGAATGAGGATAAATCAGCATCGGAGCCAAAGGGATCAATAACCAACAGGAAATCAAATCCTAGGAATTGTGTGATTTGGGACCAATGAAGGAGAATTGCTTTTGGTTTTGTGTGTATGAATCTGTGGAAAGTCTGGTACCAAGAGGAGTCAGTGGAATGTTTTCCATGGCACATCTTGGCCAGAATAAAGCAATGCCTGGTTCTCTGTGGCTACAATCAAAGTGCCAGAGGGTTTTTCTTTTCCTCCTGGATTTCGGTGACACCTTCATCACCCGAATGCCAGCCCGGCGTGGCTTTGCTGAGGAATATTCTGGTCAGGACATGCTGAGGGATGGAGGCACCCAAAGGTCTCAGAGACCCTGGCAGCTTCTCTCATCCTACCCCAGAGCTGATTTTTGTTCTTGCAGAGTGGGACTGTCCTGGATGGCTCTGGGCTGTGAAAATCCCCGAACAACCCCAGAGCAGCTAAAGCAGCGTGCAGGCACCCATCGCTATCAGCTGGCGTTATCGCGGTGCGCTGATCGGCACCCGGGGCACCTCCTGCCCGTTCCTGGCTGGTCCCCAGAGCAGGGAATGAGCAGCGATCCTGGGAGAACCNTGATCGGCACCCGGGGCACCTCCTGCCCGGGAGAACGGGCTGCCTGGAAGGGATGTAAATAGCCTGGTTAATGATTCCGCGAACCCAGAGTGGCATGTGATTGTAATGGAAATGCTACACTGCTTGGAAAACAAGATATTAATTTAGAACATAAGGACAAGAAGAAATAATGTTTGGGGATTGAGTAAAGGGCATTCAGCTGCTCAAGGCTCATTTCCTTTTTTGTGGTACTCCATTAAGCACAAGATGCTATCAGGACTTTTAATGACCCCGATGTTTTTGCCTCACAGCTTCGTGTGGCAGACAATTCCAGGCACCCGCCATGGTTCACATGACTGATAGTTCCTGTGTGCCTGCCCGGTTCCATGCTTTCTTTTCACTGGGGAAACTCCTGGGGAATCACCACTATGAAGGAAAAATTTCCTTCATAGTAACAAGTGCCTGGAATCAAGAGATTTACTCTGCTGCTCGGCATTTAATGGCATTGTATAATATTGGTTTTTTCTAATTGAGTAACACTTTACATCAATTTGCAGAGTATCTCCATACATTTTAAGAGCTTATTAGTGCTGGAGTCCTTAGCTTTTTGGACGAGGTGTTTCTGCCTGACAGTGATTAAATCTCCCACCAGGAATGTGGTTTTCCCAAGAGATGAGAATGCTAATGGGCTGGAGATATGAGTGGGAATATGGTAATAAAGGAGTTTCTCCTCTCTCTGCACTGTGCACTCCTCCTCTGCTTTCTGAACTCCAGCACATGGGTATTTGTGTATGCTGGGAACCCACGGCCTTAATTTATGCAGATATTGGAAAAGACATCCATAGCAATGCTGGTTTTGCACCATTATGATGGAAAAATAAACGTGTTCATATTTCCATATTTATGGTGCGGCGTTGTCCAGAAGTGCCAATCAAATGTTATAAAAATCCCGTGAATGGAAATGTCTCTGTGTCCTTGCAAAACTCTGCTGTTTTTGCTAATGAGTTGTCTGGAAAGAAATCCACCAATTGGGCATAATCACTCAAATATGTCACCTTATAAACATTTAGGCATGGCCAGTTAGCACAAACTTCAATCCTGACCTTAAATCCTCTCCCACCAGCTGCTGCCAGCAAGTTTTAGGCTTCCCCTTAGATAAGCAGGGCTTTGATTGACAATCCCTTGTCCAAACCTTTAGCACATCTTTGCTTTATTTAGATTCGCAATAATTTAAAAATTTAATTTAATGGGATCTTAGGCAAGGAAGACTGTAGTAATTAATTCCATTTTGTCAGGAAACACTTAGTATTAAATTTCATCCTTTACTGGAGGATTCTGCTCATACTTATGAATGTAGTGACCTTTACTAAACATCTGCTCTGAACGTTTATGCTTTCCTTGAGAGAGAGGGGGAGAAAGGGAGAGGTTTGGGAGGAAAACTCCAATTGTCAATCTGGAAATACAAAGTGTGGGGTCATTGTGGCTCCTCCAAATGTCCAGAAGCTCTTTCTTTGTTACCATGGGATGGAAGCATTTAGAAACACCGAGGAGTTGCTAAGGAATTGAAATTCTGTTCTCTGGACTTAGATACGGAAAACAAGAAATGCAGATATTGGACATTTTGAATTACACGCTGTAAATATATAAAGGCTTTTATATTTAACTGCAGAATACAAAAATTAAAAGGTCCATGTTCCACAGACTCATCAAGGTTGAAAGAGACCTTCAGCACCATCTATTCCAGCCATCAACCCAGCACCACCATAATCAACCATATTCCCAAGTGCCGCATAAAGAGTAATTATTTCTACAACCCTTTCTCAACATAAAGGATAATTCCTTAAAAAATAAAACAAAACAAACCCCACAAAATTCTGCTCCTATCCCTGCACAAGAAATTGTGACTTTTGTAAAATAAGCTGAATCTGATGTTACATGGGGCTGTCACACAAGAGATTGCTCTGGGACTAAACGAAGATCAGGAAAAGGCAACCCCCATTTATTATCCTCTGCAGGCCTTATGCAAACCATTTGGGTGCTGACCCGGGGGTGAGGGTAGTTATAGCTCATGGAAAGCAAAGGATTATCAAGCATACTGAAAAACACTGATAGTGGAAATTGCTTTTTTATTAATCCATGCTTAAATTCCCTGTCTGTGATTTTTGTGACCTAAATAGTTGTTCAGTGGGAAACCTCGGGGCTCCAGCAGCTCTGCGTGTGAGATCCTTGGTTCCTTGCTTTTTTTGGGAAGACTACACCACCTACTACTCCTGTGTCCTTACAAATGTTTATCAAGTGTAGAATAAATTGTCTGCTATTAAGTTGCTGGTGGTTTTAAACTGCTTTAATCCCCAGTGTCTGCATGCAGCAATCCTGTCTGTGCTCAGTTCTGCTCTTGGCAGCTCTGGGGGCTTCAGAACGAGTCCTTTGGGCTGAGTGGAGCAACTCCTGGCCAAAACCTGTACTCAAGCATTGCATGATAACATGGGAAAAATAAAAGCAAAAAGAAATTTCTCGCTTCCAAAAGAGTTGAAAAAGAAAACACCACGTGGCCCAAAGCCAGTGAAGGCACTGGAAGCCTTTTGGCTGCCTGCAGTGAATTTGGGATAAAAGCGTGGGGACAGGTGAATGTTGCTGTGCTTGGCTGGTGTTTAACACTCACTTTCTCAGCAGGAGGATTACTGAAAAAAGCGATGGTCACCTGCTGCTGAGCAGTGAATTGCTGTTTAATGCTTTCCGTGGGGCTTGGATGCTCATGTCCACCTCTCTCAGGTTACTTGGGCTATTTTAATTAATTGTTTTTTAATTTATCCTAAAGAATGGGATTAGCTGCCTGGACAGGTCAGATGAATTTTTTTTTCCCCCCAAATCTTTTGAGCATACAAAACTGGGAATTTGTGCTGGGGAAATGGTTCCCAAATGCGTGCAGGGGGGTTCCTCTGCATGGCTGGGGGAGAACGCTGTGCTGGGAGAATCAAACCTGGGCAAGTGGGGCATTTCCAAAAGCACTGCTGTGCCTTAAAGGATCCTCCAGGCAGCAGCGGTGTGTCCTGCCGGGGCGGGAGCTGCTCTGAATCACAGAGGGAGACTCAGGGTCTCAGACCCCACGTTTGCTGCGCTACCTGGGAAAATCCTGATCTTGTAGGGAGTGGACTCTCACCCCACCTGCGGTTTCTGCTGCCTCTGGTGCTCCTCAGTGCCTGCCCTAAAGTGTTACAGAGCATTTCTGTGCACGCTGCTAAACAGCCCATCCATCACTGCAGAGGTGGGGGGCGTCACTCCTGGGCAGAGACACATCTTGGGAAGTACTTTAGGATCCTTTGGGATGAAAGGCGCTATTTAAATCTGAGACTTTATTATTGTCTGTCCCGCTCGACAAATAAATCATCTCGCAAAATGACTCTGGAAGAAATTACTCTTGCATAAATGAATTCATCCTGTTCTCCCACGGAGAGATGAAAAAAAACTTTATAATAACTATCAAATTGTTTTACAACCAAAATACTGCAATGTTTGAGTAGTTTCCTACTTGTGACTTTGATAATGAGTTTTTGAAAAGTAACAGAAAATGTTTCCAGAAATTGGAAAATAAGATTAGCATATCTGTTATGTAGGATCCTTTGTTAAGTCAAGCTATTTCTTGTTTGGGTGATAATAGCTGTGCCTTTGTTAATTATTATTTCATATTGTCATTATTAGGCTATTAATAATTTATAGTAAAAGCTGCTTCTTTGTGCTATGTAAATGTTTTCATTCTTATGCATCAATTCCTTATTCCATTATTAATGTGATTCATAAATACATTACATTTAGATCCTCTTACAGGGGAAGAGATACTTGCTACTGTATTTTCCCTTTTGTTTGGATGTGAGGCAGAAAAAAAGTGTGAAGGGAAGATGGCCAGAGAGTTTTCAGGGGAGGTACTCACACCTCTGACATAAAGCAGGGGGATGATGGTGACTGAGCAGCTCTCACATTCCCTTCAGTAAATCGTTATTTATATTTCATGATTTGTCAGTCTGATAGATTTGCCCTTTGGGTCCGTACTGGCTCACAGGTTTCCAGCTGCACCCTACAGGCAGCAGGACTGGAACGTGCCTCTGCTAAATTCAGAAAGCCTTGCTGGGAGTTCTCAGGGCTCTTCCCAGCTACCTACCCTGCATCCTGGATGATTGGACCTGAGGATTTTACAGGACACCTACCCGAGTGTGATTTCATTCCACAATTTGGAAAAGAGCCCACAACAAAAACCCAAACCCTGCTCTGCCACCCCCTTCCCCTCTGTGCTGTCGTGTGCACTTTGCAAAGCTTCTGCTGTGCCCCGTGGAATGGAGCTGGAACTGAGATCCCCCTCGGGGGAAAAGCAGAGTTCTGTACCCACTGCCATCTCCTTCCTCTGAAATACTCTTAGGAGGAGACCTTTTGGGGAAAGAACAGGGAAACTCGTTCAGAGGTGCCTTTGGTTTGTTTTTGGGGTTGTTTTTTCCCCCCTCAGTGTTCCAAGCTAAAAGAGGGAACACCGTGGGAGCTGGGTCCTGGCTAGGGAATGCCCCACACAGTGATGGATTTTGAACACAGCCCTGTCGTGTGCCAGGGTGTGGGTCCAGCTGAGTGGGTTAAAACTGGGCTGTGTTTGAGTGTATTTATCTTTCAGCTGGATTATTGTGGGTTTTGGCATGACTGTCAAACACATGGCTGGTGGAGAAGGGAATCTAGCAATCGGCTTAGTTTGAAACACTCGGTTTAAAGTGCCTGTGGATTTTGGAAGGGCTCTGAAGCCTGGTTGCTGGCATGAAGGCTTTGACCTGTGTTGGTTTCCATTGCTGAACTGGAATTTCTAGGTAATGATGTTATCATAGCAGTAGCTGAAACGCCAGTCTGTGAGGGAAAAGTCAAGTGGAGCGTTATTGTGTTAAGGTTTATTACTGCCAGGACAAGGTTATTTGTTGTTTATATCTAAACAAGAGGAAACACTGATTTTCCTGTGTCTGTTCATGAGCACTGGCTCAGCACTGGGAGGACAGGCAGTGTCCATGGCCATCCCCTGATAAAACAGGGAGAACTCCCAGTTTAATGGGAATTAAAACACTTAAATGCTTTAATACTTATTGGCAAAAGCTGTCCACATTTAATTGATCCCTTTCACATCCATTGCTGCAGCACAACTAACTCATGCCATCCAGTGGCAATGGCACAGCATAAATTGAATGTGTCAGGCAGTGTCGTTGGAGGCTCTGGCTATTGCAAAGCTTAATTAACCTGAAAAAGGCACTAATGAGTGGCAAGTGGTTCATCCCAGCAGCTGGCAAAAGCAGGGGATTTTAGAACCAATAAGTGTAACTCCTCTCCCCCAGTCCCATAAAACAAACCAGTCAGGCTGGACAAGTTTGCCTGTTGGGAGGGAGTGGGTGTTGAATTTTGAAACGAAGTTATTTATCACCTAAGTTTCTGCTGTACTGCACAGAACTTAGATTTTATTGAAATGCTGACAAGATGTTTCACTCCAGGTAAAAGCTCAAGGTGTGGGTTGGTTTGAGGGGTTTTTTGCATGACAGAACACTCCCAATATGAAGAAATTGACTCTGATTTGGGTATTTCTGCCTAAAATATGCTCCTGTATGGAAGAAAAATAAATCTACAGACTAGATCTCTGTAACACAGCTTTTGCTTGCGTCCAAGACTTCACTATAGAAACAGCTCAAACTTTTCTGTTTTCCTCATGGAAAAATGGCCTCGCTCTACATTCTTAATGAATGCAGAGTGCTTTGAGATCGGAGTAATTCTGTGTTTTGCTGCGGGGTTTTCAGCCACCTCTAACGGGCTCTAATTGCTGCTGCTGTTGTGCTCCTTGCAATTTCAACAGCCCTGCTATGGACTGCGAAAATTCCCAGCGCTGACACCAGCGGTGCAAGAACGTGTGGGAACTGCAAAAGCAGCCAGAGCAAAAGAGTTGGGATGCCAAGCCCTGGGTTTTTGAACCGATGGGAATCCTGCCTTGTTCTTGACCACATGTGCTGAAAAATACAATTTTTAACAGCTCTGTTCTGTTCTTGTTAACTGGAACATGATGTCAGCAAAACAGAGAGCTTTCTTCCTCCTGTCAATGTTAGTTTTTGCTTACTTTGCCAAATGTAAATTTGGACAAAATGGCCAAATTTAAGTACATCTAAACCCCAAATTTTATATAAAATTACATTTAACTCTTATTTACAACTTTATACCCAAATGCAAGTATATCTAACCCCCAAATTTTATATAAAATAACATTTAACCCTTATTTATGACTTTATCCATCTCTCTAAGCCGTACAATAACCAATAAATATTCACTAAAGTAAATATTTTGGGAAATACTTCAGCTTTTATCAGGAATACCCAAGGATGGGTGCAAATATCCACACTGATGGAACAGAGTGCCTGAAGTTAACTACAGAGTGAAAACTTTTTATTTAGTGCTGTCTTTATGAAGGTTGGGCCATCAGAATTTGGTAAAGCAGTCAGGTAACCTTGCACAGTAATTTCTCAGGGTGTGTAAGAGCTGCTGGGTCAGTGCTTTAGACTCAGCCCTATTTCCCACTTGCTGTGTGAACACAGACACCAAACTGAGGGGTAAAACCAGGAAAAATCACTTTTCCAGGTCCAGCCTCAGTGACAGGAGAGATTCCTGCCTGAGATTCCACTTGCCTTCTACTTTCTGGGCAGAAGTTTTCTCTCCCCAGTAATTCAGCAAAGATTTGCAAGGCTTCATTTAGATAATTTGAACAAGTGATCTGAGAGAGTCTGGTTAATTTTGGCCTGAAATAAATGGAGTGATTGATGCCAACTGCACTCCCAGCAGACCAGGAGGGTCATTAATGAGCACTTAGGGGCCATAACCTCTTCCACAGGCACATCTGGGTCTTGAAGGGAGCATCTGCTCTCCATCTCTGCCTCACTGGTATAAACAGCTGGAGATCTGCTGCATCAGAAGCAGAGACTGAACTATAAACCAGAATTTCTGAGGCTGCCTCCTCTGCTTTTAATCCCTCTCCAGCCTGTTCATCCAGAACCCTACAAAATCCAGGCAGGCAGTTCCCCAGTACAATCTGATGGCACAAAGGTGTGTTTGGCAGTGACATTAATCCAGGTTTCTGCTTGATGCCTTGTGAGGGACAAAATCCACACAACTCTGCACGTTAGAGCCTGCCTGCTTCCAGCACTTGGCCAGAAATGCTCAGAAAACAGGAAGAATATCCAAATATTATGAGTACCAATGGCACACAGGCTGCTGAGTAATTTGCATGGTCTAATAATGAAATTCTGTCTCTCTTGGACTATAGCCCTTAAAAAAAAAAGGTGCATATTGTTTTTTTCCTGCCTGAAAACAACCACCCAGCACTGAATGCTAAAATAGAATTATTTCCATTATGTTTTGTCACTTTTTCTGGAAGATGCAATGTGCAGGCTTTAAGTAAAAAAAGAAGCCTGAATTATTTGTGTAAGCTAAAAGGTCATGAGTAATTTTTCCTGCCAACTAATATCTATTGCCAAAAGAACATTCTATTCAGACTGAAGAGTATTAAAAAATGTTGACAGCCCAGAAGACCTTTATCTGGGAGGAACAGTGTTAATTATGCCACATTGATTTAAACTCAGAGGGGTGTGATGCAGCATTTAAAATTCATCCTGTTATTAATTTGCCAGATGTTTTACAGCCACCACGGTTAAGAAAATGCAGGTACTGCAAGGCCCAAGGAATTGCTTGCCTTAAACAGTTCTCAGGCTCCGTGTGTGTTTGGCTTTTTGGTGTTTGTTTTGGCTCCTTTTTAAGGTTTTCTCGAGTACTATTGCAGAGCCCTTGGGCACAGCAGTGAGGTGGGCATGGAGCTCTGGATGATAGCTAAAGGTGAATAACATTATTAATGTAAAGCATAGATGTAACCACTTCATTTAAAAAATACTTGAAATTATGATACTTGCTTCTGGAGTATATGATCAAGTAAATGTCATCATTACTTCATTAATTTAAAATGCCATTTTAATTAATATGAAGCCCAGAATCTTTTCTGTTCCTAAATATCTCAGTTCAGGCACTTTGTTAGGCAGGTAACTTGACAGTGATAAAAATCTGGCTAGCTGGGGCACTGCATAGTTTTTAAAAAAATCCTGTAATTAGTTGAAAAATAGCTGCATGACTGCTCAGTGACTTCATGCAGGAGCACAGAATTATTTCATGCATGAGTGCCCAATTATTACATGCATGAGCACCCAATTAAGTTCTGCATGAGTGCCCACTGCTGCATGTCTGAGCAGCCAATTACTTCATGCATGAGCACCCAATTAACGGATGCATGAGAGCCCAATTAATTGATGCGTGAGGAGCAAGCCTGTGCTGGGCTGCTTGGCCAGTTCTCCAGGCATGAGGGCTCCACTGGGGATGAGCCCTGCTGGAGCCCATCCCTGAATCTCTCGGACCCATCGACCCCTCCCGAGGCGTGGAGCCAGCGTGGGATCTTCACGAGCTGGATTTGCTACAAACTCCTCACTGGTGTCCTGTGCCAAGGAGACCTCGGGCTTCTCACAGGCTGCACAAAGCAAATGCTGGCAAAGCCCTCCTGTGGAGGCTCCTCCAGTTCTGTTCTGGGCCTGGGGAAAGGTCAGGCGTGTGCTGCAGCCACGCTCCCGACACGGGGAGAGCTCTGCACCAGCGAGGCTTCAAAATGGTCCTTGATGCGAAGAGAACTCCAAAGTTCACCCCTAGGACAGGCCAGCACTGCCTGGGGACCCCTCCATCACCCCAGCAGGCTCCAGGAGGAGCAGAGGAGAGCACAGGGTGCTGGCTCACGGCAGAAGTGAGGATTCAGACCCCCAGTGTGGGTCAGAAATAGCCACAGCAGTGCCCTGTGTCATCTCCTGCCCCACTTCAGCCTTAGATGCACAACAACAGAGCTCTGTAATTTGGAACACAGTAATGGATTCGTTGCAGGCACCAGGGGCTTTTCCCCATTGATTTCAACAGTGTGGAATTACTGCTATTTGTATTACCAATCTTCTTTTACACCTCTCTATCATCCACACAGTAATATCGATGCAAATAATTCCTTTTGCCTGAAATATGCATTTCTCAAGCCAAAGCACATTAATGCTCCCATTGTACAACTGTTAAATAAGCAGCCTTAAGCCCTACATTTACTTGATTTGCATATATAAAAACCCAAAAATGCACAAAGGTATGCTTCAAGCTTTTGTCACATTAGTGCCATTATATATTGGCTTCTGAAAATAAAGATTTAGGTGACAGATTTTCCTCTTTCTTCTATCTTACGCTGGGATTTTTTATAGTTGATTTGACATATAAAGGCAATTTTGTCCTTTTTTTTTCTCCTTGTGTATTCTCTGCTGAATCAGTAAACATCTATAATTCCTGACAAGGTCACTCAATTATCAGCAGAAAAAGAGCTGCCTTATCTCTGCTGCTTCTGCTTCTGTCGTGGAGCTGAGCATTGCTGGAGCACCTCGTGTGTGTTCATTGATTACCATTCAGGAGCCACTCAGGACACATTTTGCCTTCCTCAGATTCGGGTGTCCCCGGGAGTGGCTCATCTCTGTGTCAGACTCTCTGCTGTGTGCCAGTCCCCCAGAGACACCCAGTTTATCCAAGGAAGAGGAGCAAACAAACGTTTGAAGCCCCTAAGTAGGAGGATTAGATGGACACGGGTGGAAGAGTGAGCAGGGAAAGGAGCAAAGCCCCTCTCTGAGCTTGTCTTTCTCTGAGGAACAAGGCAGAGCAGTGCTGGGGGTTTAAAGTTCCAAACTGTGACTTGGAAACTTCAGATCCAATTTCAGCCTTCATAACAAATCTCTTGCGAGGCTCTGGGCATAACATTAACTTCCTGTGTCTCATCTGTACAGCCAGGAAAATAACCTTCCATTTATCCACACTGTTGTAGCTGAGACATTTGTTAAGTGCACCTTACCCAAGGTGGGGGCTCTGAATATCATCAAAATAAAATATAACTTGTTCTGTTATTAAGTTACAGCTGCTGGTATAAAATATTACAGAAGGAGAGTATTGCCAGCCATTTACATATCTTAAAATAAATGGCCACATGTGGTCTCTCCCTCCTCCCCATCCATCTCCTGTTCCCTTGCCAAGCACATTTCAAGCAGTGAAATCAGCCCAGAGATTTTCTCTCCAAGAGCTTTCTGCTTGGACATGGTGTGAGTGTCCAAATTATTTGGAAGCGGGTCACAGAGAGCCTTGGGAATTGTTTTGGAGAGTTGCAGGAAGCCTTCTGCTCAGTGTACAGCTGTGCTTCAAAAAAAGGCTAAAAACTGCTCACTAATGTGCAGAAGAGGACAGAAAATGATATGGTGCCACTGCAGGCACAGGCAGAGCAGAGACAAGCCTTGCACATTAGGAGATGCTGATTTCAATGGAATTACACTTGCGTAAAATTACAGTTCTGGTGAGTCAAATTATATATTTCACATCTCATAATTTTATTTTCTTCTCCATCCAAAGGGAAAAAAGTCCTGTTTAAACAAACCCCCTCCCTATGAAATGAGGCTGAAAAGGATTAAGGATATTATCCTAGTGGAGAACCTCATAAAATAAGAATGTGTAAGAGGTATGCAAAACAACACACAGCAGGTGGAAGGAGACTCCTATTTACCCTTTCTCATCATACAAGGACAAGAGAGATGGATCACTTACAAATCTGAAAAAGGCTAAAAGGAATCCGGGTTTTTACACAACGAAAATTTACCCTGTGGGACAGATAAGGATTTAGTGGGATTCAAAAGGGATTAGACATTTGTATGGATAACAGGAACATCCACAGCTATGTGAGATAAGATTACAGAAGGGAAAAAAGGTAGGAGCCCTCCTGATTCAGGGCATGGCCAGTTACTGAGAGAGACAGGCAAGTTTTCCTGTGGAATCTTCTTCCCCTGGCAAATGCCTTTTTGTGAAGTGCAAGTGTTGTGCAGGGATGTGTTCGTGTCAGTGAACCTTCCAATGGACTCGGCTTCAAAACTGTTCCTGTTTTCTTGGCAACTGCCTCAAGGCTGGGCAGCTGGGTAGGGAGGGAGGTGCTGTGGGATGGTCTGGTGGAAAATCTGCTTGAGGTGGAAAACCTCATTCCCATCTCTGCATGCCATGACCAGGGAAATATCCTACACAATCTGAAATGCTAAAAATATCTCATTTTCTTCCCAGCATGGAACTGCAGAATTTTTGCAATTTAAAAATTTTTCTTGGAAGATGAATTCATATTTTAGCCTCAGGGAGAAGCATTAACTGTTAGTGAATGCTTTGTTATAGATTACATGGTTATTCATTGTAAATAATTAATGCCTGACCAACATCTGACCAAATCTGTTGTTTTGTTGTTGAGCAGGGTTTTTTTTCCTTGGCTTTTTTACTATTAGAAAAGAGTCAGGGAAATGGAGGAAGGTAATTACAGAGGATAATTACTTTAAATGCTTTTAGATCTAAGCTGCTAAGAGGCTAGCTGTGCAAAAGGAAAGTAACCATGATAAATATGGCATGGAACAATAGAGAATTCAGGCAGAAAAAGGATCTAGTGTAGTTGCACAAGATATTTTTGGCAACAATTCCACATAAATCATGCAAATGAGTCCAGGTACTTAATAGGCAATTAAAAACACCCAATGTAAATTAATTAATAGCAGACTCTTAAAAGTCATTAGCTGCTGTGTAATCAATAGAAAATTACAAAGGAAATAAATGCTTGCTTATAGCCTTATTACGATCTGAATGTTACATCTTCTTCTGAATTGATTGGGATGATAACAATTCAGGGGAAAATATGGAAAGCACCATTAAATACTCGCCAAATCTGAGCAAAATTTCCATAGCGTGCAATCACCATCCCATATTTCAGAAGCTGACATCCAGAACGTTTCAGTGTAGGTACTGAAGGTAAGCTGGAAGAGGTTTGTCACAGTCCTTCCAAAGGTGGCTGGAGATCATAAAGGAAGCTAGCAGTCTCAGGTGGAAGGTCTCATGCATTATTCAATTAGCCCAGCAATAAATTAACTGCTGCATAAGCTCAGAATCAGTCTGAGTCCCAGTGCTCCCTGCCATGCCCATCCACGGATCAAATCCCACTTCATTTTTCACTCCCAGAGTCAGTTGTGGCCGTGCCTGGGACACTGGAGGAGCTTGTTTGGCTTTTCCATCAGCGTCCAGCTCGGGGTCTCAGCCTGTGCCCACGCCCTGAGGCTGATACTGCACTGGGCATTAGGATTCACTCCTCTGCTAGAGACTAAAATCAGTGTTTGCCACTCTGCTGGCATTGCAGATTCATCCCTGATGCCCCAGAAGTCTCTGACAGAGCTGGCCCCTCTTTCTGGCTGCTCCACAAGCATTTCCCTGAAGGAGAGCTGTACCTGCCCACAGCTTTGCTAAAGCCTCAGCCTCCTTGTCTAAAGCAAGGAATTGTCACTTGCAGGACCAGGATCGGGAGGGTTCCTGGTACTGAGTGCTCAGCAGGAGAGATGATGTTTCTGGGATCACTCAGCAATGAAATGCTATGCTAAAGTGCCATAAAAATCTCCTTTCACCACCCCTTTGCCTCCCTTAAGGCTACACAAATAGTTTCAAAAGAAGGGGAAATGTTTTACTGAAAAAATAGCTGCTTTTCATATTCCTGGGGTTTTTTTATTTTCCTGTGTGATTTTCAGATGAGTGAAGAGCAAATGCCTACAAATGCTCTGTTCTCTGCCTATTTTGAAACAATGGTTTTTTTTCTTTTTTCTTTTCCCAGAAAGCAGCTCTTTTTTTACAGCAGAATCAAGACAATGTTGGTTTTTTCTAGAGCTACCTTGACAAACTAGTGGAGTATATTTGGGGATGTGGAAGCTTATAAGAAAAGAAAAAGAAAAAAAAAAAACAACAAAAGGCTGAGAGCTATTTCAGACTTCTTTTGCAAATGGAGGTGTTGGAAAACTGTACTTACCCTTAATATTTCCTCATCCTTTTCTATTCATTTTCAAGTCATAAAGTTTCTTCAAGGACAACTGACCTCATAAGTGACTTTTTGGGAATGAAACATTCTGGTGAGAAGCTGAGGATGTTTTAACAACCAACAACAGACCAACACAGAGATTCTCCTGCCATCTCCTAAGCTCCCTTCTCTAGTATTCCTCAGTCTTGCTGTTACACAGATGGGAAATTCTTTTATGTGAGGTGTAAGGTTGAACTATGAGTTTTCAGTCATCACCAGCTGAGAGAGCTGCAGATTTCTCTATCCAAAACTTTAAAAAGTTTTCCTGACCTTCTCCAGTCAAGTATCTCTTAACCTGATCTGAGTGATGTTCCATTCTTTTAAGATCCTCTTTTCTTCCATAAATTGTACCCTCTATCTGCTCTATTTAATACTGCACAAACCCATGGATTTGGATTCAACTTTATAGTAAAGTAGTTGTTTTTCTACCTTCAGCAATTGCTAGGGATTGTTAATTGAAGCCAAACTTTGCAGCAGTCTCTGTAATTTCACCCACAGCAGGTGAAGGAGGGACAGCAAAGAGCTGAAGCCACTGTGAGCTGGGTGGGTAACCATGGGAGCTGCCCAAGATACAAACAAAAGACAAAAACCCCACATCTTGGGGCCAGAAAGATTAAAATGGTGTCAAAAATGATATAGGTCAACATGGATAATGGGGGGGAGAGGGATTTACAGACGTGTGAAAAGCTGGACTCTGTGGTTGGGATGTCTTCTGCAAACTCCCAATTGCCTCTCAAGCCTCTTGAATAGCTGCCAGCACAGAAACTTTATTCAGTTCTGTAATTCTCTGGGGTTTCATGGCTACAGGTCATGGCAGGGTCTCTAGATGGGGAAAGGAAAAAGACCAGCAGAAAAATGGAAATAATGAGGACAGCAGTGCTAGAAAGAAACTACTAACAGCAGGAAGCGTTGCAAAGCCAAAAGGATGCAGCGAATTTGAGCTGCACCTAAACTACCTCTGCTGAGACAGACACCCACCCACAGGCAGCACTTGCAGGAAAATCTGGTTGGTTCCATCTTTTTTCTCTTGTTCTTCCCACCAGCTGAGTCGTTCAAGGTGAAAATAGCCCCTGAACTTTGATTCTGCAGGAAGCTGGCACAGCAGAGATGGTTTCCCCGCTGTGCTGCCCTGCCTCCTGCCAGCCCTGGCACCCGGCAGCGGTGTTCTGGATGACACCAGCCGGGTGGCACTGCCTGAAGGCACCCCATCATGATGGGATGCATGCGTGCGTTATCGCGGGTCTGTTGTGGTTTCATTGCCTCCTGGGTTTGCTCTGGCTCTGCATTGCTGGGTTCTGTGTTTTTCTCTGCCAGGTGCCAGCGGAGCCATTGCTTCACCCCAGCCCAGCCTCCCTGTGACTGCCAAGCCCCGGCAAAGCTGCAGCGCTGAGAGCTCCGTCCCAGCTAATTCCTGCTCCTGTCACAGCCCATTCAGCACAGGCTGCCTCTTTATGTTCCCCCTCGGTGTGCAGAGCCCACCGACTGTTAATCTGGATTACCGGGGCTGCGTGCTGCCAATGAACGCTGATAATTCTGCTTTTAACACCCCATTAGATGATGTCAGTTCTCTGAAAGCCTCCCCTTCACAATGCGCTGCTGCAGTTCCTGCTGCTCTGCTCCTTTTACAAACGAGTTTATCAATTCTTTAGAGCAAAAGGAAAATGATTTGTGTACAGATAGGTTGTGCTGCTGGAGATTTCAGGAATGCTGAACCGTGGAAAAGGACAGAGTTCTTCAGGACTGTGGTTGCTGGGTTTATTTTCAATCAGGCTGTTCTGAATGCAGTCATCTCTTCTAAGAGACGGGAAGGAGAGGGAGAGGAAGGGAATACCAAACCAAGCCAAGCCACACGTAAAACCCAAATGTATTTATTTGGAATACCAAAGCAGCACACGGGAAATACAAAAACATTTAGAGGAGGAAATTCAAGTTTTGTGAGCCCTGACCTGGAAGCAGAACAAAACAAAGAGTGACAAGAATAAATAAAACCAACCTTCTGAACATATTTGTGGGGTCAAATTTAGAAACAATGGGACGTTTTCTTATGTAGCACTAAATAAAGACAGTGTGATTTGATGGCAGTCGTTTGGCACAGGCTGGACGAAAAGTTCAAATGCTGGCTAAGGAGAGAGCATAAAAATGTATTTTTATGAATCAGAAATGTAGAAAACTGATTGTAATTCATAACTCCATGCTGGTTTTATTGTTTTCAAATCACACACCAGCACTTAGGCAGCAGAATTTTCAGTTTAATATGTAATGAGTGTGCTATTCAGTGGTGTGTTTTATTAGGCATTAGGAAGATTTACGGAGCCATCCATATGACATGGATTACAGAACACATCAAGAAATCAAGGATGATTTTTGCTTCTCTACTAAACAAAATATACTTTAAGTAATTGCTATTAACTGGTATTACTTACCAGGAGGCCTATTTTGATAGAACAGAACAAAATGGAAAGGAAAAGGAGGATAAAAAAGTAAGTAAGCATAGAGCTGAATTCCATAATAAAAGGGTTAGGGTTTTTTTTTTTTATTTTGAGTAACATGCAGTTTTAAATTTGATCTATGTAGAGAAATCAAAGGATGGACCTTTACTGTTGGTTAATACTTAGTTTTCACAAAGGAAACATCAGTGTCCTCTAAATGTAGTTTAAAGTAATAAAATGGGGCAGAACAAAAGAGGTAAAAGATCAGAAAAATTTTCTTTGCACTGAGGCAGGAAGTTGTTTAAGGACTGAGAGAACAGGGCTGTAAAGGTCTGGATTTAAATGCTCCTTCCAGTGAAGACTGTCTCAATGTCCTTGGATAAATCAGCTGATAAACCATAAATCCCCCATGGTTTTTTTAATCTCTCTCTTTTTTCTCCCTGATGTGATTTCCTTGTTTATTTGATTTTATTAGCACTGACCATTGACTCAATCTTTGTGCAGCACCCAACACAGCAAGAGTTGTTTGGGATTTCAGTGGGTGATGATTGGAGCCTCTAGGCCCTGCTATAATAATAAAAACCTATTTATTCAGTTTTGCAAACATTTGGCACAACCATCATTCAGTTTAAACAGGAGAATCCAGTGAAGCTTTTCTGTGCTACAATTTAGTTGTCTGCTGTATTTTTTCATTATAGCTGAATGCTGTGTACCAGAACCCACTTTTAATGTCTATTTTCTTACCTTGAAAAGAAAAAGCATCTCCAAAATGAAATGAGTCACAACAAGAAAGGAAACTGAGATAATTGAAAAAAAAAAATTAATACTTTTAAAACTTATTCTGTACTGAGTGACAGAAGTTCACCCAAAACTCAGCTCTGCCTTTGTTCCAGCTGGCGTGTGAGAACAGGAGCTGTGTTTGTGTTACTGCTTGACCACTGCAGTCAGTGGGGCCATCTCCTGTTGTACCCACAATTTTAGGGAATGCCACCCTTTCCTACATGGGGAAAGCCAACACTTCCAAAAAGCACACTAAAAGGTGCTTTCCATGGGGCCTCCCCTTGCTGGAAACAGCACATTCAGCCAATGTCCCGTTCTCTGTGATGCTGCTCAAATCAGGATTTCTGCTCTACAAGGCTTTGAAGACTCTTGCAAAGGACCTGTGTTTATCTGAACTGCAAGGACACACTCAAATAAAAGGGTGAAATTTAGAATACAGCCAAGAAGTGCTGTCTTTAGATTGGTCATGTAAAACAAAACTGTACCTTCGTAACTTTAAAGAAACCAATCCCATCCTAAAAGACTTCCACTGATAGAACAGATCTTGTGGAAGGGGATTTGTGCATTGAAACCAAATTGAAATTCAGCCCTTATTATTCTTCCTCAAGCAAAAAAAGTCCTTCAACAAAGCAGTGTGCCCCATGTAGGGTAAAGCAGTGAGCAAGTTCCTTAACTTTCAAAAAGCTTCATTTTCTCTCTCCCATCATATCCACAGAACGAGTCGTAATTAACCCACAAGTTCTTTAAAGCCGTAAGCACCGATTCTTTTAATTGCTTAAATGTTAGAAACTTACATTATGTAAATGCAAGGAGGCTTTACTGAAATTTGTTTAGTGATAATCCATCTGTCTTGGCTGAAGGCCAACGCACAGGCAGTTGTGCCACGTTGAGAGAGCAGCAGAAGGGAGGTTTCTCCTTCTCGTTGCACATGACTCAGAGTGATCTCTGTGTATTTTTACTTTTTTGGCTTTTGGGAATTGGGTGCCAGAGAGTTTTTAGCATGAGCAGCTCCCATTCACAGAGCATGTTCATCACTGCTTATTGCACTATAAACATCAATATGCTTTATTCTTTTACAACATGCATAGGATCAACCCTTTGCAGCAGCTCACTCTTCAAGCAGAACAAGCTCAACCTGATGTTTAAAACAAGCATAATGACAGAAAAATGTATTTTCCACCAGCTTCAAAAGTTAAAGGAGCCAAGATAGAAAGACAAATCCCTCACTGCTGCCCTGCAGGAAGAGAACAGACAGTTGAACTTCTTTTTTACTGCTGTGCTCACTAGTTACATCTTCAAATAGCAGGATAATATCTTAAATTAGAGAGGCACATGCACAGTTTCATTCAACTGGAAACATATGTGCAATACACTTTCTCTGTTCTTTATAAATATTTCTATAGCACACTTTAAGTATTAGCAAGCTGCAACGATAATTTCATTTATTCTGCTTTAGGAGGTAAATAAATGTTGCTGTTGAGGGGCCTGGCTTTTGTCTGGAATTTTTATTGAATTTGCTGTGAGCTGTGTCCCAAGAGATGAGTAAAGTGCTCGAGAGTTGTGGGCCAGAGAGGCTCCCCAGGTGAGTTACAGGCAGTCTTCACATCCAAAATACAGCAGACAAGTGCTATAATAAGAGATAAGCAAGAAAAACTGAAGAGAAACATCCTGGGATGTTCTCAGGGCACAGCACAGGTCCCAAACCCACCCTAACCTGCCCCTGACCCCAGAGTCGTCGTGCCCAGAGCTGCTCCTGCTTCACTGAGGAGCATCGTGTGTGTGTTTCCATTGCAGGGGGCACAGAGTCATTGAGAACGAGTACAGTCACACACTGGAGTGTCCCAGTTTGTTGCTACAAACCCTGAAAGTTCACAAAATTGTTTTCTAAATGGTTTCTGAGATGTTATTACCTTTCTCCTCTTTGAGTGAATCTTGCAGCAGCCAAATGCTCTGTGCTGTTAAAATGCTTCAGATGCTGCCTGTAGTTTATTGTTCCCTTGAAGCAATTTATTTCATTATAATGTACTCATGGAAGAACATTAGTGTTTAATTATCAGGAGAACTACTCTTAGCAAGCTCAGACCGAAGTCTGAAGTCCTTGACTGTTGGCTGCTGCTCACCTACAAACTGATGGCTGGCAGTTCAGTGATCTCATGCAAATAATATCTGTTGAGAGCCTTATCATTTTTCTATTAAAATTCTTTTTGGGAAGCAGTTTTTCCAATTCGACCTACTGCGACTGACAGAAGGAAAGCTCCTGTGAAGCAGCTGTGCAGCCCTGCAAGGGGAAGCAGAGCCTGGTAATATCTGTGTGCAGCGAGGTGCTGCCAACCGTGTGTGAAGAAGGGAGAGAGGTGGTCACAGACCTGGGTTTGCCCTCTGCACTGCGAGGGGAATTTCATCCCATTTCCCAGTTACTAATGCTGATCCTCCAGCTATGAGCAAAAGATTCAGAGTAATCAACATGACAGAATGGAAGGCAGCCTTGAAGGGAGGCCTGGTCATTCTCCTCTAACGCTGCAGCCTAACAGCACTCGAGTTAAAGAATTCTTTTATTCATTTACCTGTGTTCATTTAAAGGCAGTATCACCGTTTTCTCAGCCCAGATTATGGGCCCAAGTTCTGACCTGGGTGCTGAGGATTCCTCTGCAGCTGCTGTGCTCAGGAGTGTGAACCACAGAGCAGCCACACATTGCTGTGTGGGTCTGTAGCACTTTGGATGCAAAGGTCTGGCAGAGTACGACACAATGACTCAGGAGTAAGGCAGGAAAATAATCAAAAGCATGACAGAAAGCACCAGGCTTGGCCAAGGAGATGAGGCAGCAAATTGTACAGGGAGAGGCACTTGGGAAGGAAAATGAGAGCATGGGATTGAACATGGGTTTGCACCCCTACTGCAGCTGGGGTGCCCCAAAGCCTTCCTATTTCTGGCCTCCTTCTTGCCCATCAATCAGTGTGACCTCTTTGCTGAAAATCAGAGAGCCATGATAATAGAAAAGTGATAAACATCATTACAAGCAAGGAGCAATGCAAGATGGTTTTATTCCTTGCTTCCACCCACAGTGGCTGGCTCTGCAGGGCATTCTCTGGGTGCCCTGGGATCAATACACAGTGCATGAGCTGCTTGAACCTGGAACAGCAAAGCACTGTGTTCCTGTCACTGTGATTTCTGCATTCCAGTTTTAATCTTGCCCTATGTTCTCCCTCTTCCCTCCTCTGCTAATAAAGTCCTGTGTCCCCTCTGCAGCACCGTGACAAATCTTCCTTGAATTTAAAATGCTCCTGGATTTCATAATCACTGACAAAGAGCAAAACAGCTAATTTCTTTTTACTCCCCCACAAAATCTAATTCTCTGGAAACTCCTGCCTTCAGCAACATCAAAGCTGAAGTTTATTCCTCAAGGCCTCAGAACTTGGCCTTTAATCACAGGTTTAGCTAAATACCATGCACGGTGCAAAACAAAACGAGCCTCAAGTGCAAGTGTGTCATTTGCAATCCCAGCTGATTAATCAGCCCGTTGTTCTTGTAAATGAATGTTAATTGCCACGTGCAGATCCAAACACGGAATGCATTAAAGCCTGGGCTGGGAATTGCCATCTCCTCTGGCTGAACCCACCCGAGGGCAGGGGGCTCTCGTTGGGCACAGGAGCGTGGCAGTTGGTGCACAGGTGCAGCTAATCAACCTCATTAGTGCTAATGAGCCTCATTATTGACCCCACCTATGCTGGAACCAACCAGAACCAACCTCGTTATTGGCCCACCTGTGCTGGAACCAACCAGAACCCACCACAGAACCCACAAAACCCAACACCAGAAAGTTTCCTCACCTGCTGCTGGAGGAGGTTCCTACTCTGCTTCTGCTGGGTTCCCGTTGTGCTTCTAAAGGTAAGGGAAGGCTTTCAACTTCTTTGAAACTCTCAAAATGAGCATTGTTGGTGGAATTCATTCTTGTCCTTGTTCTGCTGTTGCTTTGGAGTCACTTCTGGCCTTCTCAGTGGTACTTTTTGTGCTGTGCTAGTGGGAGGGCTTTGCCTCGCACAGCAGGTACAGAGTTTTGTGACCGTGTAGAGCTTCTGGAGGAGCAAATGGGACCTGTTTTCCTTCAAATCCCTATGGCACAGTCACAGTGTGGCTCCTCTGGGGGCCAGGAAGAAGGAATGCTGTGTTCTCCCAGCGGCTCAGAAAAAGCTGCTGCTGGATTTCAGGTGGATTTTGTTCCTTTGGAGGGAGTTTGGCACGTGTGTCTTTGCAACTGTAGCTATAGAGCTCACTCACTATACCATGAGTGCTATAATATGTATTGATTTGTTTGCTTTCCACTCTGAGGTGTTTAATGTTGCTACTTGAAAGATGATTTTTTAAAAGTGTTGTGTTCTCCTGAGTTGGTTTTGACATCAAAAAATCAAGGGAAAATGAGTGGGGGAGAGAGCAAGGATATCAAAATGATTAATTGCTGCATTAGCATTCAGGCACAGAGTGTATTTTGCTTTACGGATTGCTTGTTTCCAAGGGTATGATTGTGGCTCCTGGGCTGCATTAAAAGATGTGTGTCCTAGGCATTGATGCTTAATTTCAGAGGGATTATATTCCTGTAGAATGAAGGAAAGAGAGAGATGTTCTGTGATTAAATAGCAGCTCCAAACAATAGATGGTGTGGAGCCTTGGACAACTCTGTTCAGCAGCATTTGTGAAATAAACTCTTACCCAAAAAAAGCCTTTTAAAATTCATAGGGAAATGCATGGCAGTCATTGCTGCCATGTCTGTCACATGGAAAAAAGCCCTCCCTATGCAGTGCCCTGAGGTTTTGATGGGCTCTGTGGTGCTCTGCTGGATCTGTGTCTGCTGCTTTGATCTGAGTTGAGATTGGTTCTGAGGTCGATGTCTTGGTGATAATGTAGAGTTGGGAGAATTGTTCAGGAGTCTTTAACTTGGTGATACATCTTTTGTTGCTTTTAAAAATGCCATTATGACTTGCTGTGGTGGTCAGGACTTCAGTGTTAATATCAAACATAGGTTCAATTTCTGTTTTGGCACAGTAGAAATGCATATTTTGCTTTTATGTATAAATGTATATTTTTCTTTTATGCATAAATTTAGTTCCTCTGTGACCACTTGTACTTCAAAGTAGCCACACACCTGTATTTTTTCCTTCCTTTTAATGTATATAAGGCCCACAAAACTCCCCAAGTGTCCCCAGGTGGGTTTTGATGGTGTGGCAGAGCATGGAAGCCATCAGGTGCTGGGGCTGGCCACAAACACAGCCCCGTGGCTTGGCTGGGAGCCAACACTTCCCAAATCACCAGGTCTCATTCCCAGCCTGTCCAAGCGTGTCAGGACCACCTCAGGAGCTGTGTCCCCAAGAGCCCTGCAGGGAAGGAATCATCCGGGAATTCTGGGCAGCCCTGCAGGGAAGGAATCATCTGGGAATTCGGAGCTCCCTGCAGGTAAAGCCAGTGGTGCCCCCTGGATATTCAGCACGTGTGGCTGGAGCCTCTCACAGTGGCAGTGTTCACATCAGGTGGGGGTTTTGGTGACAGCTCTGCTGCAGCTGCCTGCTCAGCACAGAGCTCTGGAGCTCCAGGTCTCTTTGCTACCAGGCCAGTTGTTTTTTGTACGTTCTTGTCTTGTAGAACCAGCCATGCATGATTGTAATGAGTGATGGCCTGATTAAATCAAAAGCAGACATGGAAGAAACACTATTAATCTGTAAGCATATGTGATGCTAACAGCCATCACAACATAATGTTGCAATTATCCTAGGTAGGCAAGAATAATTCTCTAATTAAATTCTGAGGATATATATTTGGATGCATGTTCTGGAGCCTCTGTCATTTCTGTACTGGCAGAAAGAAAGGTACCAGAATTAATTCCAGTTAGCCTGACCACGTGCCTTTTGATTCCAAATTCATTCCAGCACAGCCTGCCTAGGGACAGGCTTTGCAAATACAATGTGCTATCAAAACAGATCATGTGTTCTCAAATGTGTCAGTGGCATCAGTCTCTTCCTCCTTTCTTCTTTTTTCCTCCTTCTGTGGCAAAATAAGCTGTAATTTCATATCAGATTATACAGCTTCAGAATTGTATTTTGGAAGCATCAGAGTAGTAGTAAAGAATGTGTAATACACTGTAGGAGGTTGATTTAGATAAAGCAGCCTCAGTGTACCCATCAGCTGCAGCCCCAAAGACCCCTCTGGCAATCCTTGGAAGTTGAAGAGAGAACAAAACAGTTTTGGACTATTCCTTTTCAGGAATGATCAAATGCTGCAAATCTTGTGAACCCCCACACCCCCCAAAAGCTGTTTGGGGGAGAAGTGTCACCTGTGGGGCCCTGTCCTGGGGACACCCAGGGGCCCCTGGCCACTGATGGGATGTGCAGCACCTTGAGGAGCCACACTGAGACTTGTGGTTGCTCAGTGTTGTTCCTTTCTGTTGGTGACTCAAATCCACCCTGCTGCAAAACACCAACAACCCTTAACCTGCACAGGCCTCATCTTCTTCAGGTGCAGAAAAAGTTCTGCCTAAAATTAGAGGAGGCTCAATTTGTCTTTGCAGTTTTCTGTGTAATGGAGGCCCAGGCCCACACAATATTTACAGAAATATTTCCCCAGTCATAAATGCCTCTGTGTCCAGATAGCCTGTTTTGGTGCTGGGGATGGTTTGGAGTTGGGGTGGAAAACTTGCAGTTCCATTAGCCTTTATCACTTTTGAAAATCAAGAATTGTGGCTAATGAGAATATTTGATGACTTTTAATGACTTTGATATAATAATTGACTTCAAATATATGGTTTCAAAGCAGTTTGATGAGATTTACCCTCTTGCCTTCTGTATCTATTCTATTCTTGTCTTGAATGTCTGTTATAAAGAGACCCCTTCATTTCTTTGTACTAAAATTCCTTTTATCATTTAAAGATTCTTGAAAAGTGTAAGAGGAGAAAGAAATTACCAGGAACACACCTAATTAATTCAGAAATTAATTGAGGCTAATTTAGATGACATTACAGCACGATGACTTTCATTAATAAATAAAACTATTATCAAAAGGAACACATGTTTTTCCCTAACTTTGAGTATACCTGTTTAGCTCCCATCATTTAAATAATCAAACAGTTTCTCACTTCCCAGTGATCACCAAGGGTGCAGTTCTTTGTGGTGGAATGGACCTGCTTCAGCTCAGAAATTCAGAATAGTAGGAGCTATCTGGTGCATAAAGCTTTGTCCTAGATCCCTGCATGAGGGGGAATATTTAAATCCCTCACATCACAGCTGTAGCTTTTGCCCCAGACACACATTCTGGAAAATATTCAGGCAAATATTGCTCTTGGTGGCTTAGAAGTGTAGTTATGCTGTGAGTCACTGCTGGGTCGGCCTGGAATGCTGTGTAATTCCTGGGAAAGCAGGAGTGGCACCCTTCTGCCACGGTTTCTTTGGATGCTGGTGGCTCCTAGAGCTGCTGTGGTGTCGGGGCTGTGCAAAGCACAGGGGAGAAGGAAAAACCTCCTGGGAGAGCTGTGGGACAGGCCAGGTGGAGCTGCTCCCTGGGACCTGTGCCCGGAGCCTGCCCGGTGCTGAGCCCAGCCTGGGCTCCTGGCAGGGAGCTCCGAGCTCCCATGAGCGTGGGGTAGGACTGGAGCACGGGGCAGCAGTGCTGGTGGGGAGTGCCAGCCTCGGGCCCTGTCCCTGCCCTCTTGAATTATTGAACTCCCGTGGAGACTGAAGTTTCTTGCCTGCCATTCCTGCAAGCTGTAGCACGGTGAATTCCTGCAGGATTTGCCACGCTGCAGGTGGGGTGACCCTGGGTGTGGTATCCCAGAGCAGCAGCAGTTCAAGGCAGTGCCAAGCATTCATTACCTTTGTCAGTCAGTCTGTAAACCCCAACAATCAATCCATCATTTTTAGTATATACATTTATATCTATTTTTTAAATACATAGATAAATAATGTAATTATTTATAAATTTATTTTAAATTTATGATTTAATATCATAATTTTACAACTATAAAATATAATTATATATAATTATTTATATATAATAATTTGTATATGTAATCATATNNNATTTATATATAATTTGTATATGTAATCATATAGATAATTATATATGTGTGTGATTTTCTGAGTGGTCTGTTCACTGCAGTGTGCAGCAGTGCTGATGGGAGGTGGCTTTACAGCCCCCCTCCCCACCCAGGCTGTGTCTGCCAGCAGCCTCTGCCCCACCATTGTCATCATGATGCCAGATAAGGGTTCAGAGAGGAGCCAGCTGGAGGAGGGGGTATTTTTAGTTATTCTAAATACCTCAGAGGCTTATGTAATTGGATTTGAGCAATAGTTGATGCCAGACAATCTCACATAATCGGTTACAGCACTCCATCAGCTCTCTCCTCGTGCTCACAGAACAGTTTGTGCCCCAGAGAGGGGGTCAGGCAACAAGCATCACATCTAGAGCTGCAAAAGCTGCAGGGAAAAGGGGGCTGGAGGCTCCTGAACACATGGGAAATCCAAACCCTTGGCTAAGTTCCCAATGGGAAGAGGTGCACTGGCAAATGTACCCAGGTTGGAGCTGTAAGGTTGTGTTAATGTGCTCTAAGGAGCATTTGCTGCACCCAGTGATGCCTTGCTCTGCATCCCAGCTGTCCTGGGAGGGCTCCAGGCTGTGGTAGGAACAGGAGCCTTGTTCTCCACTCCAGGCAGGAACTGTAGGAACCCCACCCACACTCCCGGGGTCTGCTTGTGTTCAGTGTGACTTTCACTCATACAAGGGCTTCTTTATGGCTTTTGCTTAGCTTGTCTTTGTTTCTGTGCTTAAATAAACAAACTGTTTATTAATAAACACACTGATCCATGTGAGATCCAGCCCGAGGACTGCTGGTGAATTCCTTCATTGCTCAGTGCTTACAGGAGTTCATTGCTGCTTGCTCCTCTCTATCCAGCTGTGGTATCATCCACTCAAACATCTGGTGCTCCCTGGAGGAATTGTAGAAATGGCCAGGAAAGATAAAAATAGAAGGTCAAACAGCAAACTGCACTGTGCAATTAACCTGGCTGCAATTCCCGAGTCCCAGATGGAGGCTATTTTCCAGAAAAAGGGATCAATATACAGTTTATTGTTACACACAAAGGAAAAATAAACAGTGTCTTGAGCTCCTTTTCATGCGGAATTGCTTATCACTCCTGAGCAGCTTGGGATGGCTCAGAAGGCAAAGACCCTTCAAAGGCTCCCCTTGCAGGGAGCGTGGCTGGAACACTCCAAAGGCTTTGGTCCAGCTCCAAGTTCACGTGGTGCTGCCTTTGAAACCTCAGCCACACAGAAGGGGTCAGGCTGGGAGCAGCAGTGTCCCAGCCCTGCTGCTGAGGCCACCCTGGTGTCCCCACCCTGGTGTCCCCACCCTGTGTGCTGCATGCCCAGCAGGGCTGGGGGGTGCAGGGGAGGCAGGCCTGGCTTTCTGTGCCTATGCTGCCCTCTCTTCCCTCCTGGCTGAGCCTGGTGCTCAGTGGGACGTGGCTTTGTGCTGTCCCCATGGTCTGGGACGATGCTGTGCTTCCTGACAGCCCCCAGCTGCAGGTGCTGATGAAATGCCTGGCTGTTAACACACCAGAGGTGTCTGTTCTAGCCCTGCTCCAGCCTGTGGAGCTGCCTCTGGGCAGGTTCCTGTGTCTGAGCCCCTGCTGCTCACAGCTTGTGGTGGAGATAGGGAGCCTTGAGAACCTGGAGAGCATCAGAGTGTGCAGGGGGTGACCTGACATTCTCCTGCAGCAGATTTACTGCCTGAAAGAAGTATATGTACAGAAGAGAAGTGGGGAAAAAATATATAATTGAAGGTCTATTCCAAAATGAGAGGCATCTGATTTTCTGGCTTTTGAAAAAAAAAAAAAATCCATTTGCCTTGTTTTTTTTTAGAAAGAAGCCATTTCTCTTTTTGTAGGGTCTATTTTTAAACAGNAAAAAAATATATAATTGAAGGTCTATTCCAAAATGAGAGGCATCTGATTTTCTGGCTTTTGGAAAAAAAAAATCCATTTGCCTTGTTTTTTTTTAGAAAGAAGCCATTTCTCTTTTTGTAGGGTCTATTTTTAAACAGTTGAATTAAAATTAATTATTTCATGTCTGCGATAGCCCTTTTTGCACAGAGACCTGTCTGAAAGAGTCATTGATTTCTTCTCTGTGTGTTCACCAGCTGCAGAACCAGTGCTTCATCTTTTAATCTCCAATATGAAAGGAACAACAGAGGTCACTGTGGACTTGTATTCTTCAAAGTGATTAAGGCAGAGCTGAGAGAGCTGGCAACAAGGCCAGCCTGCTCTTCATTTAAGTGTATATATATTTATTTCTCTCTGCTCCCCCCTCACCTGGGACCCACATGTTCCTGAGTCCAGGGAGAGCTAATTAAAATGGCTTGTTCCTTTTAAATGAGTCTGCAAAGCAGCTTGGAACAAAGCCAGAGCAGGTATCATTTTAACATACCTGCTTTGAAAAGGAGGGCATTGTCCTTTGCTGTCTCTCAAGCAAAATCTCTCCTGGTTTTGCTCCTCCTTACCCCTACCTTTAAATACTATTTCTTAGAGACACTCAACCCACTGCCCTGGAGACTTAAAACCCAAGAAAAGTGGACAGTGTGTTGGAGAGCCTGCTGCATCAGATGTCTTGCCTTTTCCACCTCTGTTATTTTGCAGTAGACCCCATGATGAGAAACAGTCCATGTCTGAAAGAATTTCCAATAACAGGGGATACAGGCATGAAGAAAAAAAAATAGACTGTAAATTTAACCACTCAAACTTTGGACTTTCAAAGATCCTGAAGCAAATGGACTAAATGAAAGAAATTAAATATGCTTTCCCTGAAATGGAAAAATACATAATGAGGCAGCAGTTTAAAGTCTGCTTGATTATTGTGTTCAGTATATTCCAGAGCTGACAGACAATGAACAGCACACTGAATCGTTCAGGTGAGGGTGAATACACAGCTTTATCATTAGAATCATGGGCATCCCAAGCTGAACCTCATGCTGGTAAATTTTATGGAATAATTACTTTTCTGAGGCTGTCTTTCAGTAGCCTTACTGTATCTAAGACAAAAACCCCACAGCCTTCCTGTATGAATACATTTAAAACTTCTGGTCATCCAGTCATGGGGGGCACTTGGTCTGATAGCTGCAAACACAACCCAACGTTGTGCTTTACGTGGATTTTTCAGGCAAATGTTCAAACTGGCATTCCCAAAGCTGGCTGTCTGCCAGCACCAGAGAGACAAATTTCAGTTATCAGATTGTGTTGCACATTCCATAAAGGCCAGAGTCATCCCTCTGTGCTGCTCTGGTACAATGAAGAGCTGGGATGAATCTGAGACCAAGGAGCTTGTTCTGGTCCTTTACATCCTCTAATAAACTGATGTCTTTACCCACAGTTACAGTGCTTACCCAGGGACTTGATGTTTCCATTACAAGAGAGCCATAAAAAACCTTGTAACTGGCCATTGCAGTGGCAGATTTACAAACTCCTATTTTTTCCCCTCCTCTTCATTCAATTAGATGGGAAATTGTAGCCAGAGCTAATATTAAAAATGCCTTCACACTTTAACTTAACACATGGCAGCCTCACTAATAGGATGCATTGGAAGCCAATTCTAACTTTTACATAGCAGACTATTAAATCAGGAATATGGCATCTTTTGTGTATAAATTACAGAGCAATGCTCTGCTTGCCTCCAGCTTCTCCTTCCCTCGCTGGCACTGAGGGGTTTTACAGCAGCTGACTTTGCAGGGGCTGCAAGAAGTGAAAGAGCCACATCCAGGCTGGGACAGCCCCTAAGGCTCCTGTGGGAGCTGCCATTCCCAGGGGATGGTGCTGACCTCTCCCAAACTGCTCAGACCTGCCTCAAATCCTGTGCAGGAGATGAGCACAAGGTCTCCTTTTACCTGCTCAGAACAGGGGTTAAATGTTGCAAAGGAATGCTTTGCCCACGCTGAATTTCATCCTGCCACCAGGATCAAAGCAATGTGCTCTCAACAAGCAGGCTTTTTCCCCTTCTCCTTCTGTAATTCAGGCCTGGGAAAGTGAGTGAGGTACAATTGATTGCTCAGTAAAACACTCAATTAGAGCAGATTATCTGAAGGAAAAGAATGGCAAACTAGAATTTTTCTGTGTCATTAGGGAAGCCTGATAACAGAATCACTGCAGAGCCAAAGAGGAAATCAGCAGCAGAGAAGAGAATTAATTCATTTAAAATGTGTGGTTTTTTCCTCAGGAGCTTGTTTAGGGGGAAGGATGCTGGGTGTGTGTTTGGGGTTTTTTTGACTCTTGATTCCTTGGACGGGGCTTGGGCCTCGCTTCTGCTGATGTCCCTCTTTTTTTGCACCTTGGAGTCTTTGCTGGTCATTTACCCCAGCAGTGACAGTGGTCAGTCATTTCCCTGCTCAAGCAGGAGGAAGATTTCTCCCAATGAAACAGAGTCCAAATGCAAACCCAGCCATCACTGCTGAGCTTAGATATTAAAGTTGGTTTTTTAAGCATTTTATTCTGCAAAAGAACAGTGATAAATTTCTTTTTCTTGCTGTGCGTAGTGCTGTGGATTGGTTTTTGCTTCTTTGTTGAGGTTGGTCTTTGCCAAGGGCAATGATGGGCCACTCATCCAAATCCTGAGTTGCCCAGCACTCATTACTGCTCTGGGATGGCTCCTCTGCCTCCCTTCTCCCCTGGGAATTAAACTGTACAATTATTGAGCCAACAGTCCATGACCAGCCTAAAAATACTGAGGAAAATAAGCTCTGCATGGTTTAAAGGCAGAGTTCTGGGTCAGCTCTGGATGCCAGGGAGCAGTGCACTTTGGGGGATGGGGCTTTCTCTGCCCCCTCTTCCTCCTGCTCCTTCTGAGGGCTTGGCTCTTCCTCCAGCAGCAGGAGGGGCAAGGCAGGGCCAGGCTGGGGCTGGAATTTCTGCTCTGCCCTCCTGCAAAACACAGCTGGTGCTTGTGGTGGGGAAAACCATCTGTGGCTGCTGCAGACATCTCCAGGGGTAAGGGTGCTGCTCTGGCAGGAGCTTGGCTGTGGCTGCAGAGCCTGCGTGGGCTGAGTGTCCTGTTCAGAGCTGCTGTCACTGCTAGGTGACCTGGCAGGGGAGAGCTCTGGGTCCCACAGTGTGCTCTGGATGGCACAGCTGGAGAACAGACAGCACACACTGCTCAGTGTAAAACGTCCCTGGCTGCACATAAACTGGATTCCAAGTGTTCTGTAGAACTGGCCTGGTTTTATGGGTCTCAGCTCTACTGACAGACAATACAGGCAAAATGCGATCGCAGCAGTTCTAAAAATCGTTTTAATGATGTAAAGTGGCAATATTTTTCATCAGTTATAAAATTATATTGGCTTCCTATAATTCATTTAATGGCAATTATACTAAAAATACTTCCACTTGAAGTAAGTGTCTGCAAGAGCTTCATAGAAGTGGGACTGTTTGACAGATATTTGCTTACACAAGCTACACCTTCACAGTGTAATCAAAGAAGCTGTTTTGCCATTAGTTCTACTTGAATTTGTAGCCTCCAAGCCACTGGCAAGTGTCAAGGCACCGTGAAGGCTCAGAAGGAACCCAGAATTCCTGATATTTCAAATTATTCTCCAAAGCTTTCAGAATTGGATTCGATTGAATGAATTCTTGGAAAGTAATAGCTTGTCTCCATTTGTAGCTGGGCCAGGCATAAACTACAAGCTTTACTGCTGCTTCCTCCACTGCTCAGGAATTCAAAAATACACTGAATGATGAGCAGCTGAAGAGGCTTTGCCAGGGACTGGAACTGTGTTATCTCTGCCTTGAATCATTTTAATGTTTGACTCTGCAGAGCCTCAGCTGGGGGAGCAAAGGGCTGGGTTCCTGAGCCTGCTGCATTGAACTGGCTGTTTTGCTGTAAATGGAAAAGATTTGGCCAAATAAAGTCTCCATAAGCTTCACATTTCTGTTAGCTGAGGGGCTTGTTATTGCTTTTGCATGACTCCCCTTGCCCCAGCCCCACCAAATCTGTGCTGCCAGAGCTGAGGAAGGCAGAGCATGGAAAAAGTCACGATGGGGGGCTCAGCCACACCTCCTTTCAGCTGAATCAGGTTATGCTGCTTCAATTTGCCTGCCCAGAGCCTTGGGGGGTGTCAGGAGGACCAGAAAGGAGGTGGAGCAGCTGCCCTCATCTGTCTCTTACTTCCCTGGTGTTCATTTCGTGGTGGAGAGCAGGGTCCAGCTGCCCTGCTGCTCTTGGGGGCTGTGCTGGGGATGGACACAGGGCTGGGCATCCCAGGTGTCCCCAGCCTGGAGCTGTGCTGGAGATGGACACAGGCTTGATCATAAATATCAGCTGCAAGCTCTCCAAGAAGGGCTGTACAGTCCCTTTAATTCAGAAGAAATCCCAGTTTGCCAAATAACAGAAAGAGAGGGCAGGGTTTGGTGCTCTGAGGGGAGGTTTCTGTATTGGTTCTGCATCCTAAATAATCTGTGTGGCACCTCTGACCTGGGAATGTGCTGCCAGAAGGGAAACTGGGCAGCACAGAGCTGACATCTGATATTCTCTGTTCTGGAGGTGTGAGGGGCACATCTGTGCTGCCTGTGCCCAGGCAGCCTCAGGGACTGGCTCCTGACCCACTGAGGCTGAGCACCAACTGTGAAAAGGTGCAGAGACTTTGAGATCTTTCTGCTGCAGCAGCTACCAGGGACAAAGAATTGTGTTCTGGATTTCTGGTTATGTTTTATAGGGTGGAATGAAAAATCAGACCTGTTTTCGAGGATGGCTTGGAAACTTATTTTATCCTAAATGCAGGAGGTTAAGTAAGTTGGGCTCCTCATCCAGGGTGTTTGTCAAACTGTGATTAAACTTGGTTTTACCAGCCTTCCTTTTGTTTATAGGTAGCCATAGTCTTCACATCTAAATTTGTGCTGTCACCCCAATTTTGATCTTGATCAAAGCTTCCTTAATTCATGCCCAGTGGTTTCCAAAGAGACTGCTCTACACATCATAAACACATGTAGTTTGCATTATAAAAACAGGATTTTTTTTTTTCATGTGGAGTAACTTTCATTGTAGAATAAATTCCCTTCCAGCCACTGGTGCTATTGGATTGCACTGACAATGGGATTCTTTTATGGTGGGTTGTGGAAATTATTTTATAGATTACCTATCACTGCTTTCAATAGTAGACAGCTTTAGCTAATGTAGTGGAACTAGGATTTTTCCCCTTGATATCTGCACTTTGTAGCCTTTTGTTCCATGTGCAGGAGGTGGAAAGTAATAGAGAGGAATGCATTGACCACCAGAACATTGCAGTCAGCTGTGGCTCCAAGTGTGTGGTTGAAGGAATAAACAGGAGTGTCAGCTAATTTAATATCTGCTCATTTCCACTGCCTTCTGGGGGATAGGCTCTTGGGGATTACAGTGTCTGCACTTGAAGTCTCTTATTGTGAATGGAGGATGTGGGTGTTAACTGGGAGTCAAGGAACTTGAATAGACCAGAACTCTCAAATTTGGGGTCTAAACAGAGCTAGGATCTGCCATGAGAGTTTGTTTTCCATCTTTGTCCCCATTCTCAGAATTACGTCTCTTGCATTTGTAAATTTTGGATTTTTGGTTTTGGACAAAAAAAAAAAATCATTCTAGGTACGTCAGCACACTCTGTAATCCCTGTAGTGCCAGAAAGCAGCGAGTGTGGGACACAGGAGGGAGGAGAGAAGCTGGGAGCCCTGGGGCACGGCTGCCTGTGGGGGAAGTGGGGTTGCTCCTGACAACAGCAGCCTGCTGGGTTCTTCCTCGGCTCTCCCCTTGGTTACTTGCCTAAAATACCCAATTACCTCATTTCAGAGCCACTTCTCATCGTGTTATGAGTTTCCCACCTTGCCTGTCGGAGCTTCTGAGATATTTCAGGCCTGCCCTACTTGCAGCAAGTGCTGTCAGAGCTGTTTCCCAGGCAGGAGTTAAACACTGGTCCTTTCCAAGGTGTAGGAAGTGTCTCCTTGGAGTCCAGAGTCCTCACTGGCTGGGACTGCTGGCAGCTGCTGTGGCTGCAGCTCCTGTGCTTGGGGCTCTGAGCTGGCCAGGGCTGGGGTATTTGGGCAGGCTCTTGGCCAGGCTCATCTCCTAAAGCCAGAGCACGTCATGGATGTAAAAGTGCTGAAAGGAGAATACCTGGGCTGGCCCAGAGGTTTTGGCTGTTGGGTGCAGAGCAGGTTTTCAGTGGCCAAGGACAGAGCAAAATAATCTGCAGAGACTGCCTGTCAGATTTTTGGATCTTCCCCTTCTGCATCACTGTTGGGACAGCACTGCAAAGACAAGTGGCAAACAAGCAGAGCTCCTCAAGTACCCAGAGTTATGCTGGCTCACAGCATTGATATTTTCCTGTAAGGACAGGGTTTACCTGTTCAGAGAGCAACAGGTGACTAGATCCTCTCCTGAAGTAAATTGCTTAAAGAGTACAGATGTTTTTTCCTTTTTTCTTATACTCCAGTGGGTTTCTAGATGAGATGTCAGATGATTTCATGGTCCACCACTGACCCAACCCAGTATAAATACCCATTTTATAGGACAGCATGTAGTTTTGAGTAGGAGAAAGGTGTTTAATATGGAGAAGTGGGAAACCTTTTCATGCTCTGAGGGGTTGGTTTAGGAGGAATCAGTCTGGCTGGCTCTGCCCTCTCTGAGGCTGCCTTCAGCCTCTCTTGCTGCCTGTGGCAAAACCACTCTGGGGGTGCTCCTGTCAGCTCACAGCACCTGGACTCCATCTCTCTGTCACTGCCTGAAATATTTAAATGCTGGAATGCTGTTCAGCTCCTGTTCTGCACCTAAACCCAAGACTCCCACAGGAAAGAAGAGCACTCAGGGATCATCTGAGCATTGGGTTCAGAGCTCAGGGACAGCATCTGAAGGTTTGCTTGGTGCAGTGCAGTTACCAGGGTGTAACAGGGTTTGGCCACCAGTAGCTATTGGATAAAATACCTTGTGGAATAAGACTCAAACATATTGAAAGGTGCCACCTGATGAAAAAATTCCCTGCCATGGCCAATCTCAGAGCCAGGAGCTTCCAGCACCACCTTCCCTGGTCCATGTGCAGGCAAGGGTGGTGCTAAGCTTGCTCTGCCAAGCAGAGGCTGCAGAGTGCCAGCTGTGTGTGCTTCTGGTGTCCCCCGAGGGCTGGGGCAGAGGCACAGGGACCGTGACCCCTCCTCTGCACTGCTGGCTTGCTATATGTCATCCAGGCACAAGGTGTCTCTGTGGGCTCTCCAGAAATTCTAGATTTAAAAAAAAACCAAAACCAACAAGACAAATGTGTAGCTCAGGCTGTGTGGGAAACCTGTCAGCTTGTGCTTGTGCTTTTGTTTGTTTTCTGGAAGGAATGTTTCCCGTGTTGAACAGGCTGGTGCGTTGGGTTTTGATCCTTCCCCTCTGCCCCGGCCCGTGGCCAAGGAGAGACACCCAGGAAGGCAGGGAAGTGAAGAACCTGCAGGAATTGTGATCCCAGAGGTGTTGGGAAGGAGGCCCTCAGGGCTTAGGCAGCATGGGTAGATGATAAAGCACTTCATCCTCTAATTGCTGTATTGAGAGACACATTCCAATTGCCTGAGCATTCAGGACATCAATAAACACCATCTTCATTGCAGCTGAATTGATAAAACTGATGAAAACTCAAAGCTTGAAGTCTCCTAGAGTCTGAGTGCTTGATTTGCACCCTAGAAGTTTAATTAAGAACTAATTCTGGGTTTAATATTCTTTAGACATTTACTTTTTATATAATAAATCAGTAGGGCTTCTTTCTAACCTTAAAAAAGTTGCACCAATCCTGTGTTGCACCCAAGCATTCAGTAATGTCCAAGAGAAGGTTGCAGGAGCAAGAACTTGTGAGCTGGTGTTCCACCTCTGGATCTCAGTTAATTCTTTGCTGTCTGGATTTGGAATTGGCCCCTTTGTTCCTGGCTGTTACAGCCACGTTAGTGGAGCTCTGCTCAGCCACGCTCGGTGGAGCAGGGCAGAGTTTTTCAGGGGGCACAGGGGCTTGGAAAGTCACTGACTCTCATCTGGCCTGACTGCAGCCTCTGTCTCTGGCCTGCCAAAAATGTCATGAACCTCTGGCTGTTAAAGCCAGATCTTCCCAGCACAGGCAGAGCAAGCCCATCCAGCCTGGCTCAATAACTCCATTACACCATGGCCAGCCCAAGTCAGGAGCTCAGCAGGACCCTCCCTTATCTGGAGATGTAATGTTAGGTTTGACTGAAAAATACAGATTGCTGTTGCTCAGGAATCCCCCAAGGATGGAGTGAATGCATCTCCATGTGAAGCCTGTTGAGACTGGTTGCAGGTTCTCTTGCAAGGTGATGGTTTTTAGGGCACAGCATGAAATGTTGATGCAGTAGGCAAGCTGTAATGATGATGTGGAGTAATTCTGTTAGACTGTGCTGGAAAAATAATCTCCTTGTGAACAAAGCACATGATAACCAGAAGATGAACACTTAATTCAGTTGTCCACTGCCATCCTGGTACTGCTGATTTAGCCTTGCTTTACAGACAGCACTTTATTTTGTAATCATAGTGTTTGCAGTAAATCTGCAAACAATGGTTGCACTCCTACAAAGTGGAAGCAGGGAAATTATTCTTAAAATCACTCTCCTAGGTGGGATCTGAGGCTCTACAATACCCCACTGACACAAATTGCTCCTCTGGGGCTGAAGAAAGTAAATAAGATAAAAGGAAAATGACCTTGTGGCATTAAATTCTTAATCCTTTATCTTTACTTGGGATTCCACCTAATACTCTTGCAATTAAGAGATTCTCAATAACTTCATTGCCTCTCATGTCTTTAGTCTTCCTTTACAACCTTGTCAATAGTAGGATTGATAACATTTCCTCCTGTGTGTAGGATTTGATGCCAGTCAGCAAAAATCCTGTGAGGAAGCAACTCTCACAATCTACCTGGTTAAATAAGCTGCAGATATAATGGCACAAAGCACTCTTCCCTACCCCAAACCACCCTTCATTCCAACCAGCATTTGAAGGGTTTCCCTGCCACACATCACTGATCTCTGCTGCCTGCAAGATGCTGCCAGTAGTAAGTGTCTATACATTGGAGTAATTTTAAGTTTTGCTCCCATAATGAATGGAAATTGAATCAATCTCTTCTGGGACTTACTCCAAGATTAGACATTAAAGCAGGATTTTTACACACACCCTACACACACTCCAGCAGTAAGCATAACTTCAGTTAATATTCCTAACAGCTACATTTTCTCCTCAAAAACGAGCTCATTAACTTGTGAAATATACAGGATTCAGGTGCTTGATAGCAAATAAAGCCTTTAAAAAATTACGTTTAACCGTGAGGGATTTTAGGAGCCCGACAAGAAACAGCTATTTCACATAGAGCTTTTTTTGAGGCACTCTAGAGCAAGTTCAGAATTCTAATTTTGGAGGTAAAAAATTTCAAGGTTGTTCCTCGGAGGAGACAGGAGCAGAATGTGCTGCTTGGAGGACCAAAATCCTCTACTGAGAGGATTGATGTGATGCCATGGCTGCCTCTAGACCCAAGGTGAAATGATATCCTCAACAAGACAGGAAACTTGATTTTTTTAAGTGAATAAAACCAGAAAGGAAGAGCTGAAAGATTCCAAACAGTTTTAACCCCCAGTTACTTTGGCACCCTGGGAAGTTGTGCTTTATGGAGCTTATGAGATGAGTGCTGAGGAAAGGTGGAATTGTAGAAGGTTGGAAAGGAAAGCTTGTCCTCCTTTGGGGTGAGGGTGAGGCACAGGTGTCCTAATGAGATGTGGGCAGGGGGAATATGGGATCATCTGAAGGTTTTAAGGATTGAAGGGAATTAGACCCCTTTCCATCACCTATATTGTGTAATCCTTATGTAAAACCAGGTACTGATTTACTGCTTCCTTCTTCAGTTCTTTGCTGTCTGGCAAACACTCTCAGAAGCCTTTCAGCCTGAGTTCATAGCTCAGGCTCCCTCTGACCTCTACTGCCAGCTTTTACCAGACCAGGCTGCTCCAAGCCCCATCCAGCCTGGCTGGGGCACTGCCAGGGATCCCGGGGCAGCCAGGGCTGCCCACCCCTTGCTGCAGCCTGTCTTCTGCTCCCTCAAATGTCTGTGTTTCCATCTTGCTCAGGAGGGGAATCATCCACCTCCTCAGGTGGACACCAGCCGAGCAAACGGCTCATTTTTCTGGTAAAATGTTCTGGCCAGGACGTGGTTGAAGTTGGGTGTGTCACACACACAGATGTGCCAGTGCAAAGGGGCTGCCCTGTGCTGCAGTCACAGCCCTGCTCTGCCCCCTCCACACGTTCCCACCTGAAAGGAGCCCTGCAGAAATGACAATCAGTGTTTGAGTCCTGCACGTGCTGGCAGTGGGACAGCTTCTGTATCTTGCATCTCCCACTTAGAGAGCTGGGACACCCCATCAGTCACTGCTGGCAGCCTCAGCCCCAGCAGATCCACAGAACCTGCTGCATTCCTTCCCACCTCATTGCCTGCGAGGGCAGAGCTCCCTTCACGGAGAGGTTTACAGCAAATACCATGGATTAATAAAGAGGTGAAAGAGCTCGGGTTCATTATTTATCCCTGACTGATAGTTATTAGCCAAAACCAGTTTGTGCTGGGATTCCTTTACGGGTCTGTGATTGCAGGAGCTGGGGCAAATGGTAATTAAAAGGCTGAGATGTGTCCTCTCACCTCAGCATTGGGCTTTAAGCTGACACCAGGATAATGAACAGTGAAGTCTCACATCCATACGAGTTTCTGTGGGTGTTCACACGTGTGGCTGGAGAGCTCAGGCTGTGTGACAGCCAGGACACGTTGCTGCTGGCAGAGCCCATCTGTGTGAGGTGACACGAGTGTCCCTTTGCACACCAGCCCTGCTCTCATCAACCTCCTCCAGATTTCCCCATCAGCTGTGCACATCTACAGCTAATTCTGGTCAAGGAACATGTTGTTCAAGTAGGTTAATTTTAAGAGTTGGCAGAGCCCTCTAAGTATAGGTAATAGGTATTTATCTTTTTTATCTATTTACAAATATGTAACCTGAGGCACAGGCTCATGATAGCCAAAATAAGCTGTTTAGGCAGACTTGGCCTTTGAAATGAGGAATGTTGGTTCGAGCTACCTAACCCCCATTTCCCACTGAAAGCAGCAGCTGAAAAACTGCTTTTGATGGATTTTGAAGAATCTCTTCTACCCCTGGCCCAGGTGTGCTCACCTGGTGCTGTTCCCTGGGCAGAGAGCAGTGCTGGGGTCCTGGATGGATCCATGGCAGGGCAGTTTGGGCTCTCACCAGAAGTTACAAACCCCCAGCCTCTCTGTTGTAGCAGGACAAAGCTGGCTCAGCTGGTGAGAAGGGCATGGAAATTCCATCTGTGTGGACATTTTCTGAGTTTTGCACAAAATCCCTCTGTGGCACAGGTAGAGGGCAGCCCCTGGAACAAGCTGGATTTAGGGATGTTAGCTGGAGCTGAACCCCGGGGGAAAGCAGCACCAGCAGGATTTTCCCAAAAGAGTGATGCTCCTTCCTGGCTCACTTTGGCCTTCTGGAATCAAAAAAAGGCAAAGAGGGGCCCCCAGGTTTCACTCACCAGGGAGAGGCTTGCCTAAGGTAAGGCAGGAACGTTTCTTACCCACAGACCAACTCACAACTAATTAAAAGTGATCTAATCCTTTTGATAACACCTTTAGGGAGTTGGTACAGGCTATTAATAAAACCCAAGTGGGGATATTTTTTTTGTCATGTGGCAAATTCTCACATTTCATTATTTTTCTTACCCTCAATCAAGAAGAGAAGTAATGAATACAAATCCTAATCCTGTTCTCTCTGGATTTGTGTTTTTATTAAAGGAGCTAAAAGAACAGATAGCCAGTTGAAATAATTGTGTTTAAATTCAACGCTTTCTTTTCTGCAAGTAACCCTTCATGCTAGATTTTTTTAATTTAAAGCATCTCAGCTGGGAGATTCTAACAAGTGCAGATGTTCTTCAAATTGATGAATTCAATGAAATTGGCTCTTTACCCTCCACACTTTTGATTTCCACTCCCTAGGACTTTGCAGTACAGATCCATCCGTGTCAGGGAGTGTCAACAGCACAGCAGTCCTGGCCAGGGGCAGCACAGTCAGGACCAGCCCTAGAATGACTTTATCACTCCTGGGGGAGAGCAGAAGCTTCAGTTTTGCAGAACTGTGTGCAGCCAGCTGCACGTGCAAAGGAAAACAAGTCCTGCTCCATTAACTTTTTCTGTTCTATGAATTCTTTTTAAATTTAGTTGTAAGCCTCCAAACAATTTTTAGTTTCTTCTCCTGTAGCTCCTAATTCTGGAGTTGCAAAATACTTAATTCAGCACTCCTTCTCATTGCATAAGTAAGTTTTTCATTACAATTTATATTTTTGTGGATGTTTTAAAAATAGGCTACTAAATGGAGGGGATAGGAGTAGGAGATATGTTAATGCAGCCCATTGGCCATTAATGTCTCTGCCCCTCGATTTGATATTGTAACTTTTCTATGAGGCAACATCATTTCTGTGCTCAGGAAACATTGGAATTTAATTAGTGCTGGCACAGAACAGTAGCACCTTGAGTAAAAGAAATGCTAAATTGCTTCATTTCTGACATAGAAAATCAATGCATTCTCCATTCATTCTCTATTCAGTTCTACTGACTTGGAAATTTTCCTTGTTTCTAAATAGATTTACAGGACTCTGTTTAGGATTTTAATATTGCTAGCACATTAAAAATTAAAATACAGTCAGGACTGGGTCAGTTACCCAGGTATCAAAGACAATGCATCATGATGATGACTGAGTCTGTTCATCCACTGAGTTCATGCACTCCTCACTTCTTTTGGTAGAAGTGAAGTTTGTGCCTGACACAAAGAGTTTGCCATCACCCCCAACTGCAAGAAGTTTTCTGGGTAAGGTGAGGATGAATTGGAGTCCCACGTGCTGAGGTTTATATAGATGAGGTTCATATGTGAGAGTGAGGAAGGGCAGTGCCCAGCTGCCTGCTCATCCCTGAGCTGTAGCAGGCTTCAAATGCTTGCTCTGCAGCCTGGGTGAAAAGCTGATGTTCAGAGCTCCCTGCCTGCTCCTGGCCTCAGTTCCTAAGGCCCAAGGTTGAACTGAATGTTTTTAGTGCAAGCTCACTGTTTGCCTGCGAGAAAATCCGGGATTTAATAAGACTTTTTAGAGGTGTGAGTAGGCTGGGCTCAGAGATGGAGTTTGATGGGCCCAATTAATGCACAGCCCAGCCCTGCCTGCGGGGCCTGGCGGGTTGGTTACACCTGAAAGTCAAACCCCTGGAGCAGAATGGAGCCCTCCCCTCTGCTCCATGAATCTCAGTGATGTCCAGGCACAGCCCGGAGCCAATGCATCACCCAAGACACCTCAATCACACAGGAGCTGCTGCTTTAAACCTCACCCACCCACAAGGTCACTGTCCCTGCTCCCTCTCCTGTTCTCAGGGGCCACCATCACGGTTGTTTATTGCCCCATCAGCAACCTGGTGATTAGTTGGGATTTTCTGAACACTTTTCTCACTCTGCGCTGACTGCTGAGCTCCTTTCACCTGTGCCTGGAGGGCATTCCCCTGCTCTGTGCTGCAGTGGAGTCTGGCTGGGGTGCAGCTGTGTCCCAGAGCTCGGGTGTCCAGCTGAGCTCTGTTCCTGCCCACAAGCCATCCTCTGACACTGGAGGGAAGGACTCACTAATACCAGAAATTTGAATATTCAAGGGTCACCTTCCAATCGCTAATGATTTTATTTTGCCATTTGCAAAAGATGTGCCTCACTTTGTCCCTTTGGTTTGTTTTTTGAGGTGGCAAGTTCTCAAGAGAAGGAAGGGAAATAGGCATCCAGAAATATCAGTGTTTCTGTATGCTGGCCTGCAGTAGTGGGTAAAAAAGGCATAACTCTGTGAAATCTCCAGAGCTTGTCACACAATTTTTGCAACTTGAGAAGCCTTGATGTGCTTCTTTTGGCTGTCAGTCAGCAGAGAAGCAGATCCTGAGGAGAAGAGCCCACATGGAGGGTGCTGTCCCTTATGTGGCCCACAGAGCACCACACCAGCTCACACTCATTATTGCAATTAATTAGTGAGGAGCAAGCAGAACCTACCTTCGAGAACTGCCAGACAGCTTCTGGCCCTTCTCACCTTCATGTTTGACACTCCTGGCTAATGAGGGATGGCTTTTTGAAACAGTAATGGGAGTGTTTGCAAATGCTTGGGTAGGAAGTGGGTGGAATTTGGCATTTTGACCTGCTTGCTCCAGGATTAGGGCAGAAGCTCTGAGGACCTGTGCAGATGTTCACTGTGGAACGGTTCAGGTGTGGTGAGGCTCCTGCAGGTCAGAGCTGGGGGATTCTGAGGGGCTGTGCTCGTGGCTGGCTGCAGGAACCTCCCTCGGGGACCGACCTGGGGCTGTGTTTGCTTTGTGTTTGTGTTTGTTTGTGGTGCTTGCCAGGTGAGCCCAAGGGGGGTTCCAGCCCTTGGCTGCAGAGGAATCGTACCTGCACCAAGGAAGGCAAGAGCTGAGGCTGCCTGGAGGCTCTGCCAAGGCGCTCAGTGTTTATATTCCTTGAATCACTGGGCTTGGTCCTGCAAGGGTCACAGTAGAGCTGTCACTGGTGAGGAATGCACCTCGGTTCAGGAGCAGCCCTGCTCTGCCTTCACCTCTGTGGAAGAGATTCATTTACAGTAACGGGCTGTTGCTGTTGCAAAGTTTTGCTGAGTTTTAATCTAATTGCTAATACAGCATTAAGTACTTTTTGTTCATTACAGACTTTCCTTTAGGGCCTGTGGCTCTTTGTAGGACAAGAACAGGATTTAGTTTTAAGTACCAGACTGAGACATGATGAAAGCAAGAAGCAAGGGCTGAGACCTTAATTAAAAGAGAGTTATATTTCAGAGAGTTATTGAAGAAGGAGGTGCTAGGGGCTAGAGAGTAGCTCTAAATGTTTCTCAAAGCCCATTTGTACAGAGAAACAGCCAATGCAACAGCTCTATTATCCACCTTTGCCATGTGAGTGTTTGTGAAAGGCAAACTTCAAAGGGGCTCAGCGCTAGGAGCAGCCTGGCCGAGGGTGATGGGCACATCAAGGAGCAGGGATGAAGGAAGGAATGCTGGCAGCTGGAAGCACAGAAGCTCCTCTGAAGTTTGCTAATGCTTTTTGACCTTGCTGGAATTCGCTGCACTTTGTGATGCTCTTGATTTCTGTGTAATTTCTGGCGCCTGCTCTGCTCAGCCCTCGCTGTGAGGAGCTTTTCATTGATCCATCCCTGTTTGAATTCACTCGTGCCTGGTGCTTGTCCCAGACTCCAGCACGATGTCCTGCAAGATGAGGAGCAAGCAGTCAGCTTCCTTGGAGAGCAAGCAAAGTTAAGCCAAGCTGGTCAGAACTGAACAAAAGCTCAGGCTGATGTGGTTTACTAAAAAAAAACCCCTCAAGATTTAGGGTATTTTTCATTGGTTCTGATTTTTCTGTGTTATATCAGAGTATTTTCCCTGCTATATGGATCAGAATTAGCTCCTTCCAATCGAATTTATAATAATAGATCTATTTTATAATCTAGAAATCATATTAAATCTTTCATTAGCAAGCAAATGTTATGGCAGGTGGTCTCTGGGAATGAGGGCAGCAATGTTATTTCTCCTGTGGACATCTCCCTGCCATGCCTTCATTCTTCCAGAGGCATCCAGGTCCTCATCATCTTCTGGGAATCAAACATCATCTCAGACATGCTCTCCAACACGCTGTGGACCTGGCAGCTTCTCAGAGGCTCCTGGCAGAACAGGGACAGAAATAACTTTTTACCCCATACCACAAGATCCTCAGGATCCGAAACTCAGAAGGAGCCCTGGGATGTTTGCAGCTCCTCTGTGTGCTCCTCTGAAGGATGGCTTTGCCCAGAGCTCGGGGCATTCCCCCTAAACATGGCCTGTGATTGAGAGCAATGTTGCATTCTTACTTGGGGGAATTATCTGCTGAGCTATCACTGCTTCTCCCTGCAGTTCTCTTGAGAGAAACTGAATTAAACATGATAAGAATTGATGAACTGTACTAGAAAACCCCTCCAGGCTATCAGATATTCATTTAGAGGCGCAGAGGGAAGCAGTGTCCATACTCTGGTTCTGTTTTATCACATTATTGATGCTTTGGGACAGCTTTGGGGATGCCACCTCATTTCAAAGTTGGGCTGGGTGGTTTTATTCTCATTAGATCACATCATTTTTGGAAACTTCTAAGAATTTATTTTCGTGTCAGACCTTTGGGTTCTTTCTTCCTAGAAATTTGCTAATAGTCCTTAACAGCAGAATAATTTATATATACTCTGTGTGCATAAATATAATATATACACAAAGGAGGCTCACAGAGGATTAGATTTCCTACATCAATTACTGATTCGTTTGGATTTTTTGTACAGCTTGTTCTGAAGAAGGCAGTAGTGGTTTGTGTTTGGGGGGTTTTTGTGGTTGGTTTGGTCTTATTTATGAAGGCTTTGGAATGTATTTTCAGATTTTTGACACAGCATACCAAGACTCTGGTTGTTGATCAAAGGAAATACCTTGTTAATTGTTGTCCATTCAAACAATATATAAAAAACCACTAATAAATGAGATTAGAAGACAGTAAAGCTTCAAACTTCCTGGCAAGATTAGGAGAAAAAGCCACTTGAGGCTGCTTGGTGGCAGCCTCTTGCTTTCCTCCCAGAAACCTGTCTGTCACTGAGCTCTGGGCCCATACTGAGGTGAGATCATTTATTCACAGGAAAAGGGCTCTGAAGCAGATCCCTGTAGCAGGAGGTTTCAACAAACAGCCCTGACAGAAAATTTGTCTATGAAATCTCTGAATCTGCAGCCAGCCAGCCAAATTCTCCTCTTGGTGACTGGCTCGTGGAACACTTCACTCACTCACTAAAAATCTTGTGCCCTGCAAATCTGTCGGGGTGAGTGGTGCAGAAGCTTGGTTTTCTCTTTGTAGCTGTAGTAGTTTCTGGAATAAAACCTGCCTGTTGCACGTGCCTGGCAATTCCTGCTGCCTGGGGAGAGCTGTTAACAAAGCAGTCCCAGGGCTGTGCTCTCAGTCCAGACTAAGAGGCTCTGCAGGACTGGGATTCAACAATAGTTAAAAACACTCCCCTCAAGTCCTCAGAACAAATTGATTTGGAGTAAATGAATTTCTTTCTAGACTTAGTCAAAGCAATTACGTTCAACTAGATGCTGTATTATGGCATTACATTTATCATCATTTAAGCACTGCAAAGTACTAAAGAACCCAAACTTATCTTTATTCCTGTGCTGGCAGTTTGGTGGCCAGGCTGACTGCACTCTCTCCTCTGCTCACTGTAGGAAGAAATGGGAGGTTCTAATAGAATTTGAAATGATGCCCCAAATGGAGCAAAGACTAGGTAGACCTAGGTTGAAATGGAGTTTATTTACAAATCAAACTTATATCTCACACTTCTTGGGTTTTGGGCTTTTTTTCCACCTGATATTAACAGAACATGAGTAACACAAAGCCTTTTTTCCTGTTCTTCTCTATTTTACAACTTCTCCCTATGCGTCACCTTTGGTAGGATTTTTTTCTGTGTCATACTCTGCCCTTCATTTTATTTATTGCCTAATTTTGTGAAAAGAAAATCCTTTTGCCTTCATATTATAGAAGAGTGCCTCCATCTGCCTCCCTCAGAAGCAGGATGATGCCTGAGCCCTGGTCAAGGCAACAGTTCAGAAAATTAGAGTGAATTCTTAGGTGCTTGACTGCTCTCAGATCTCCTTTCCTTTGAAAGTGAGTTGGGAAACATCAGTGTAGGATCTAGGTCAAAAACTATTAGACACTCCAGTGATTTTAGGACAGCAGAGAATATACTCTGCCCTGCTGAAAACACTCTTTCAAACCAGTGTTCTTACATATGTGAATAGGAGTTTTCTCTCTCCTAATGGGAGGTGGAGCACGGGGAGGTTGAACAGGAGGTTTGACCGTGAGCTCCTGCACCTTTGTCCTCGTGGAGGTTGCAGATCCCATGGTCTGGGGCAGCTCTGCTTTGTTTCCAGTGGGGATCCAAAGCATTCACACCCTTCTGTTCAGCTCAGCTGCAGCGTGGGCCCTGTGGCCAGGAGCGTGGATGTTTTCCCTGTCCCATCCAGCAGAAGGATTCCACATCCAGCAGCTTCCTGCCAGGCTGGGGCCATGCAGCCCAGTCAGTGAAATTCAGAGCTGGCAGGGATGTGAAGAAGGTGAAGCCTGGCAAAACTCGGGCTGCAGATTGTAAATGGGGGCTTCCAAACCGGCTGGGTCTGGTCTCTCCCTGTTGGATTCTGTGCTCGTGGATTTATTCACCTTGCTGTATCTTGTTACAGACAGTGCCCCGAGGGTGGTAAGGTCTTGTTTGACTGCAGAGCTAAAATATGAAATTCCAGAATCCCCTCTCCATTGTACCTAATTAAGGAACCTCATTAACCCTCTCTGTGGATGGATTGAGGGGATGTCTCTGCTAATGGGTTTTCTGGTAGAACAGCAAATTTACCTGACCCCTGGGACTAGGTGCTGTGTCAAAGTACTCTGCCAGCTTGTGGCAGTGACATTTCCTTTTTTTGTCCATTCTCTCTGAGAAACTTCTCTCAATTAAACCAATTTCTCTCTTCTCTTGCCCTGCCTCAGGAGCACTGCCAGTTCAAAAGCTGGGAAATCAGTCACCTAATCTCATGCAAGTTTTTGGGATTCAAAGGGACAAGGATCTGCTGGGTGATGGGGAGCTAAAATTTTGAGTCAGTTCCCTCAGCTGACCATGCAGAGAACTGTACCAACAAATCCAGCACAGTGCTGGACATAATTTTTCCTTCACATCTTCTCTGCACCATGGAAATTTTTTAAGGCGTGTGGAGCAGGCTGGTCTGTACCACCCCGATGCCTCTTCTAAATATAGAAAGTTATCTGCTGTTCCATTTGTCAGGGAAGCAATGATCTGATAGTTTTCACATTCAGATCTGCTGTCTGGGGCCTGCTGGAGGAAATCTGGACAGGGATAAGATGCTAAAGGACGTGCTGCTGAGCAGGAGCAGAGCTCAGCACCAACCCACGGGCTCAATCTGGCTCTGCAGCCCCTGTGAGGTTCCTCCTGGGCTGAGCCTGGCTGCAGGCTCTTCCAGCAGCATCTGTGCCACAAACCTGTTGCAATAAAGCAGGCAGGACTCAGTTTGTTCATGCAGGAAAAGCTAATTCTTTATTTACATAACTCATTTTTATGCAGTTTTTACAGACTTTGTGTTTAACTCCAATTGGCTAGTAGTTTTCTTGCTACTCAAGTCCTTGGTTAGTAACTGGCTTTTTACTTTTTTATTAAATTTCTCTATTCTTGGGTTGTTTACATATTTTCTTCACTGATTCTCATGGGACAGATCCATTGTTTATGTAGGTGCAAACTTATTTTTCCTACTAGAATAGGTTGTTGTGTTAACTGCTTTTATTCTTACGATTTTTCCTTATGGGCACTTACAAGCTACTGCTAGCTCAGCAGGGCCTGAACCATATTTTATAAGGCCTTTCTTTTATAATATCTCCACCTGTTTGCAACAGAAACCCTCAGCAGAGGCCCAGGAGAGGTGTGGAGGCTCCTGGGGCTCCTCCAGCCCAGCTGGGCTCTGCTCACTCTGGGCTGTGGCAAAGGGACTTTGTGGCTTTGCTGCAGCAACCAGAGCTCACCGTGGCTCCATCCCTGTTTACCCTTCCCTGCTCAGTCTCAGCAGCCCTTTCATCCCTCCCTCCTGGCCACAGGTGGCCCTGGGGGGACTCACCTGCCTGGCACCTCCAGGGGATGTGCTGTGAGCTCATTGCCAATCGCTGATAAGCAGCACTCAGCCCTGGATCCTGCAGAGATCACACGGAGGGCCATCCATTGACCAGTGCTCACAGCCTGGACAATGTTAATTTTCATCAGATTTCTTCTGAGGACCCATGAGCGTGGACAGCACAAGGTCACTGTGCAGAGAGCTGGGCAGGCACTGCAGATGATTTGGCACAAATTTAAAAGGATTCTCTTTTGCCCTGTTCATCTTTGTGCTGCTCAGGTTTGCTCCTTCCTGGGCTTTGCTTGTCCACAGCAATTCTCCAGAGCAGTTCCTGCAGCAGTGTTCAAGTGTTCAAATGCTTTTGCATAACCACAGGTGCCAGCAGTGGTGCAGGAGCAACAACAGCACATGAACTACCAATTAACAAAGGCACCTGGGAATATCAAAATACCCAGGGGACCCTTTCATGGAGTTGGGTAAGGGAGGGAAAGAGTCACCTTAGCTATCAGAGTCAGATACCAAGTGATTATATTTAAGTGAGATATGAAGACTGGTATTCAGATTAAACCATTCCCCTGTGGCCTTTAAATCTATGGCCTTTAAATCATTTTCTTGCATGCACTGAGCTATTCTGAGGCACGTAACTTGTGCAAAGTCCTCTGAAACGATCAGAAAATATCAGTGAGGTTTTTTCCTGGTGCTCCTGCAGATTTACCCTGCAAAGGACGAGTCCAGCAGGGCAGAGAGGATGCCAGGGTAGCTCTGTGCCTGTGGACCACAGCAGGCTTGCAGAAGAGCCTTCCTCTGACACAGAGAGGTTTGGATTTCTTTGTACCTGGCCATTTTCCCAGGTGGAAAGAGGTCAAGCTAGAGTTGGCTGGTTAAATAGCTTTGCTGTGCTTGGATTTTCCTTTTATTGAGTAGAACTTACTTTTAGTAGAGGAAATAGTGTGTATTGAAAAAAACTGCATTAAAGGTACACCTGTCATAAGAGAAGCTCTGCAAATCCAGGTAGTTCTTTGCATTTGCAAACTGGACTAATTAGTTGTGTGTTATTTTTCTGGCTAACATAAGGTGTGCCTCAAACTTAGGTAGTATCAGTGAACTTAAAAAATTCCCCAAGATTCTGCCCTTTGCAAGACTCCTGGGAAACCCAGGCATACTTGGCTGGTGTATAAAACCTAATACATCCTAATTACCTAATTTACAAATAAATCAGGGCTGAGGTATTGCTGCACCACGAGGTTAATTGCTCTTCTTGCTCAATTAGTAGGAACCTTTATGCTCTTTATTACATTAAAGTAAGCCATTATCACTTTCTGCATTTTTATATCTGGGGTTCAGTAGTGGCAAAACTTTTATCTCAACTCTGCAAACCTTAATTGGTTTCCATCTGGATCCCAATTTCATCACAGAACTCCAGCTCTCAGTATCTTGTCCATCAATATTTGCTCTGGGAGTCCACAATGGCATTTCTAAGCAGGATTTATGGACATTTTCTCCATGTCCTGCTTCAGTTCTTTTTGGAAGCTTTCATATTTCTACAAATTCATCCTCTTGACAAGTTGCTGGCTTAGTTGGCTGTGAAAAGGTAATTTTTACTCAGTAGATCAGAGCTTATTAAAGATCTTTTTCTAGCATCTGCCAGACTCTCCCTTTTTCCAGAATTTGTGTGTTTCATGGAACACCTATTTTATTTGTTTTGTTGTGATTAGTCACAGATGAAAGGGATTATTGTAGATATACTGGAGAACAGCACTATAAGTTTGTTTTGAAATGACCTTTCAATGGATAATTTTTTCTAGATTGAAAAAAAGTCAAAATTATCATAAAATATTTTTATTAAGCTGAAAAATTCCAACTTATTCTTCTGCTTTTCTTTGGAACACATCCACAGAACAGACTTGGAAATTAATTATTTCCCCTGGAGGCAGAAATTCCTTTTTCTTCTCAAGTTTAGTCAGAACCAGTGAGCTGGGCAGGCTTCCACCTCTGCTCTGCAGGTCACAGTGGGGTGTGTGAGTCCTCCTGAAGTGTCTGTGTGAGACAACACGAAATCTGGGCCATCCCTGACAGACTGAAATTCATTATCCCAGGCTCTGCTCCACAGCTGCACAACTCTGAGGCGTACAAATTGGAAGACGTAGCAGTTTCCAAGCTCCCAAGGCAACAATTGCTGATGATGTGTTCCTATCCACATTAGTAGATGCTGGAACAAATAATTTATGAGTAAATGGTGGCTGCTGTTGAAAGGCTTTTGATGCTGCACACTCATTACCAGCAGGGTCTGCTTTTTGTCATTGTTTGTTCAGTGTTTGGAGGATTTGTGTCGTTTCAAATCACCCTGAGATGGCTGATCATGTTTTTGTTTAAGTGGGTTAACTTGTCTGAATAATGAGACGCTTGCAGATGCTTTGACCCAAACTCAGCTGAGCACAGATGGGCTGTCTGTGATGAAAGGGGGAATCAATAGGAGATTCCAGCCTGAATAAGTCAGGGAGTCACATCTCATCTTCCTGATGCTGCACCTCTGTGATCTTGATCACTTCTGAAATAACCTCATGTTCAGCTCCCATCCAAAGGAAAATGAACGTGTTTTCCCAGTCCCCCGTGTTGGCAGAGCCATCCTGGGGCTGTCTCGGTGCCCTGCAGGTGTTGCTGGGTCACTGCTGGAGCTCACCTGGCTCTTAGAGCCCTGCACGTTGTGCTCATCAGTGTCTGAGGCACAGTCCTGGGAGATTTAAAACAAGGACTCATCTTCCTGCAGCTGTGAGGGGTGCAGTTGATGCCTCAAGTTTCAGCTTTCATGTTTTTTAGACTCTGCATTGCATTGGTAGATAACTCTGAACTTCACATGCTTGTCAGCAAGCACTCCTCACAGCTCAGTCAGACAGAACAATCCTTTTCCAGCCCAGAACCAAGGACACTGCTGCAGCCTCAGGCCCAAAAAGTGCAAACAGCAGAGAATTGAGGGGAGCAATCTGGGAGGATGGGACTGCATAACCTGGAGCTGGAATTGGACAATTAACCCCAACATGGAAATGGACCAAAACTCATAAAAGTGTGAAAACTCGTGACTCGGAGTCCATCTTGGGTGTAGCCCTGGCTTGGCTCTTGCACTGCCCAAGGGGTGTCCTTTGAAGGCCTTTTAATAAATCCCTGCTTTATTCCTGTAACTCTGTCCAGCCTCTGTTCAGGAGGCCTCTCCAGGCATCAGACTCTGGCCAGGAGAGCTCCCTGGCAGTGGGTGCAGAGGGAACAAAACCTCTGAGCTTGGCTGGGCTCACGTTCAGGGCAGGTTCTGCTGCTGGGGAGGACCCTGTGACGAGTGCAGGGGAAGCAAGGCCCCCAGCATTCCTGCTCCAGGGGTTTCCCATCTTTCTGCCAGGTGAAGCAGGTCCAAACCGTGCTGAGCTCACAGAAGGGATCTCGGGCTTTGAGCAGTGAGTTCTTCATCACGGTGCCTTTCCCCCTCCCCTGAGGATCTGCAGACACTCTTCACTCTCTGGTGTTTGAATGGCAGCCCTGATCCTCTTCAGACAGCTCTAGGAAGAAAGTGTTTGGTCCTGTAGCTTCAGATCCACTCTGGTTAGTGTGTCACTGAGCAGGGTCCTTGACTGTAGGATTCTGTTTGGGGAGAGCACCTCTTATTGTGCCTGCAGCCCGTGTGCTTGTGCCTTCTCATTTTCCCTGCTATTTTATCTGAGCCACTTACCCCCCAGGCAGCTTGCACACCCCTGGCAACCAAAGGGAAAGGCTCCAGGAAGGTTTGGTTCCCTGGCACTCCCACAATTGGGAACATATTTTTAGAGCCGTCTCCCTACTGTTGCAGGGTCAAAGATTGGTGATGGAAATTGGAACTGACTGGTAGCAACCAGAGTCCTGGTCAGGACTAGGAGTGGCCTTAAGAACCAAGGAAATAAACTTTGCTGAACCCAGGGAAGCTGCTGTGGAGAGAATGAAACTCTGCATCTTCACCTTTGCCTTTTCTGTATTTCTGGCTCTGCCACGGCAAAGAAAGGAATAGAGTCCTCAGAGCAGTGAGCATCCTTCCAAAGGATTTAATTTCTTCTGGGATTCTCTGAGGCCAGAGCCAGCACCCAGCACCACGCAGTGATTTCTGTGCTGCTTGCACTGCACGGGTGCTGCTCTGCAGGATTTCCATCTCCTCATCCATAGGAGCCAAGAGATGCTGCTGCTGCTGCTTCCCACCCAGCATCCCTGGAGCCCAGGACCAGCTCCCCACCCTTCCTTCGGGCTGTGGTTGCCCCAGGAAGGTGTTTGTAGCCAGGGAGGTGGATCTGCAGGAGCTAAGGCAACCAAGAGTGCAGAACTGGTTTTTAATGCAAAGCCTGGCCTTTCCCAGGTGTGCTGGGAGGGCACTGGCCCCTCCTGCCCGGGCCAGCCCTGGCTGTGGCTGCAGGGCTCTCTGGGGGAAGCTGCACCCAGGCAGTGGCTGCTGGCTCTGCCTGCATTCCCCAGGGAATTTGGCTGTCCCAATATTTCCCTGAAGTGATTTCAAACGCAGCTGAGCCTCTGCAATACAGACTGCAAGCAAATTCTCTTTCATGTCTGTGGGATGGAGGCTTGCTATTATCCTGTAACATCTTATTTATACATTTCATGTGCTGTTTCCAAAGGGCTGTCAAGTAACTGTCAATTATTTATTCACCTCAGGTGGAGCAGATGCAGAGGAATTGCCATATCCAAAGCTAAAGAGCACTATCACAAAACTTTGTAGAAAAGAAATAATTCAAATTTTAATAACTTTGCCTTTTACTTGTGGTTTCTTCCCCATTTCTAAGCTTTTCAGCGTGGGTTGATTACACATCGCTGTAGGTGATTTTGTTTGAAGGTAGTTGAGTGAAAAATAAAGATTAATCTTGGCTGAATTTTTAATCATGTTTGCAAATGAATTGCAGCAACCAAATATCAGCTGGTGTGGAAATGCAGTAATTAAGAACATATGGAATTGAAAAATTCCAGAATTGAAACAGAGCCACTTGGTAACTCTACCAGTTTAAGAAGCTTCTTATAAAATTATTCTATAAATAAATTTCTATAACTTGTTCTATAAAATGATTCCTTTGGTAAACGATGGTGCTGCCTTTAAGTCACCAGCACTGGGGAATTTATGTGTGTGTACTGGGAAATATATGTATATTTATGTCTAGCAGTGTGTGAGGGGAAAGAACGGGGCTGGGAGAGTGGGCAGCACCTTGGGGAGACTGGCACAGCTGCTTTCAAGGCTCTGTTCTTTTGTAGGCCTTTTGTAGCAGCAAATTCTTTATTCCTATGCTGCAAGTTCTTTTTTTAAATGTAAAAACAATGGAGAGGGAGTGATGGGATGCCTGGATAATGTCCTGGTGGAGGGCCAGGGGCTGATGTAAAAATGTGCTTGAAAGGAGTGAGTGCAGTGGGATCACACAGCTGGGCTGATGTGTGTGGCATGAAGATGTGCTCTGGGGCACTCCTTCAAATCCCTCACTGTAAATTGATATTCCTGGTGTTCCCAAAGAGACAGGGGACAGATTTGTCTCGTCCCTGTCATCCCTGCCAGGAGCAGCTGTCCCGTTCCCTCTGCTCTTGTTTCTGGCACTGTTCTCTGGGTACACAAAGTGCCACTGCCTGCCCCAGGGGCCTCCCTGCATCGTGCTGCAGTCCCTCTGAACATTTGGAAGAGAAATGGGGTGAGGGAGTTTGTTTTGGGATGTTTGAACTTTTGTTGGTGTTAGTTTTGTACAGAGGAGCTCATTTTGTGAGAATTCCTTGGGATGGTTCTGGTCAGGTGCTGCTCCTGTTGTGCTCAGTGATTCAAAGGAAGCTCAGTATATTTATTAACAATTCTGAATTTCGAGTCATTGCAGTGTGCTCAAACCAGCAAATACCATCAGCCCCCAGCTTTCCTCTGTTTTCTCATTAATTGGTGCCTTGGGTGAAGTGTCTGAGTTGGGTTTTCTGTAAGGCAGACCCAGCTGACTGAAGCTGCCAGATCTGAATCTCCTTTTCATTGCTCCATCCTTACTTAGAAGGTTACCAATTGTTTGAGCCAGATTAAAAAAAAAAAATCTTCCTATGGCAGTTTCTCTTTTCCTGAACCACCTGGGACTGGTCACTGACAGTGAGAAACCATTGGAGGCTGTGGTGAGAAGGGCCATCCTCTGTCTCTCCACATTTCTAAGGTCACATACTTTGGGATTGGGTTGGTTTAAGTTTATGTAGTGGTTTTTACCACCCCTCCAGTCCCCATGCCAAGGAAAACATTTGGGGGATCCTCCCTGTTTTCACTTTAAAATCACCAAATAACCTTGCAGTGCTCATCACTTTCCCTGAATTATCGTTGTAGACAGTGCAAAGATTCCAGCTGATTGAGTTTATTGATTCCTGAGTGATCTCTTGAGTGTTATTTCACATTCATGATCTGTCAGCATTGTGTAGACAGCCTTTGTTAGAGAATTTTGTGTTTATTATATGTGAAACTACTGCTCTGCAGACTCCCCATCTCAGGTGCTGAGTGGGTGCAGGAACATGAGGGACAATGAATGTGCACAGTCTCTCCACAAACCACTTGGAATATTTCAGAAATCTAAAAAAAAAAAATACAGTTAAGAAAATTTGGAAAAGTATATCCAGGACCAATTTCTTTCTTATTTCCTTTAGCAACTGAGTCAAGCCTCAGAGCACAGGCACATCCCAAACTGGATGGCCAGGGGAGGGAGGAAGGAAAACAAACCATGCTGTCCTGAATTCTTCACGTGAGGCACATTTTCCCATAAAACTTCCACTCTTTGGTATGTCTGACAAATTGTTTTTATATTTCCTACACCAGCATTTGCTAATTAACGCTGGTGTTAGGACACATCTCAGGGAGGAGTTCAAACTGCAGAAAGCTGCTGCAAGCCTTGACCTGCTCTGTGCCTCTCCAGTTCAGCAGTCAGGTTTTGTGAAGAAGCATTGGGAAGTGTCGCTGTGGAATTCCAGCCCTGCCGTGTCCCTGATGCCCTGGAGCAGTGCAGCTCCCCGGGCTGCCTTTGCCTTTCCTCTCTGAGCTATTCTAGGCAAGAGGCAGGTGATGCTTTTCTCCAACAAACCCCTCCAAGGGCTTGCCCTGAGCTGTAATGTTGCACTTGCTCTAAAAGGATGCTCTTACAACGCAGAGACCAAAATGCCTCACGAAAACAGCTCAGAAATGTGTTGTGCACAACGTTACTGCTGCTTTGGCACAGACCTTGACATTAACAAGTCAAAACAGTGCTGTGTCTATCAGCATGATGCACATTAAACTTGCCCCACTGGGTCACTTCATAAAGCAAGTGTTAAAAACACCAGGAAATTGCAAGCCAGTTTGAAACCAATGGAATTCACCGATCTTAAAAGGCAAGTTTTAATTCTTGACATCAGGCATAGTTTGCATGTTCTACAGTAGGACTCCTGGGGACACGAGGTGGGTTTGTATGAGTCAGCAATTGCCCATCCTGGACTCCCCCAAAGGCTTATCCCATTGCTTTTCCTGTTGCTCAGCTGATTGCTGATTACCAGGAGCAGTGTTTTATAGGGAGACGAGTGGGGAGTTGTGTGACACCTCTGGCAAAATGCTCTTTGAGGGAAAAACTCAGATTATCCACTTTGAATGAGCAGAGAACAATCACCGAAATCTATTAAAGTAATTTTCCCCCATATTGAGTGGTTTTTTCCTTTTTCCCCCTTATCAAGTGTTTTTTCCTGCTTTATCCTTGGCTGGGAGCTTCAGTCTCTGACATGATGTAAGCAGCAGCTCCCCAACCAAGAGCTGCATCCATCTCGTCTGTCATTAACTTTCCCCTTTCCCATCTGCTGTCAAACTGGGCTGTGCCTGCTGGAAGTACCAGGCTGATCTGTCAGCAGCTTCCCTCTTCTTTGAGCCACTCAGTCCACCACAGATTGCTATTTTTTTGTTCTCATACAATGAGGTTTTTCTTGTTATTCATCTAAAAAAACTTCGTCCTGTGACTTTTTTTTTTCCTTCCTGTGGCTTTGTTGTAATTACTGAGGAGTCAGCTTTAAGAAGTTGGTTCAGGTTTCTCAGAGTTCAGAGGTTCATCTGTCTTCAGTACAAGCCACAGTGACATGACCCACAGGGGAATATGACCTGTCACTTACACAACCATGATTTTATATATGCTGGTTTGGTTTCTAATATTATTCCCTCATTTTAGATTATTCTGATTGCTCCATTGAGTTCTCACTGGAGGTTGCTTAAGTTCAGTATGTTTTATAAGCTCTTAATAATATGTAGTAACATTCTTCTTTAAAAACAATGATTGGAAATCTTAATTACATAGAGCTAAATTATGAAGCTGGGTGCTTTTTTAGCGCTGTGATTTGAGGCAGCCAAGCCATTTCTGCTCTTTGAGCTGATTTCTTTTAGTAGTTACTGAATGAAGGTTAATATTCAAGGTGACAGAGGTGAATCAGCTCCAAAAACAGGAGTGGGGTGTGATAAAGGATCCGGGGTGCTGCTGGTGCCTGCCAGGCTCCTGTAAGAGACACGAGGAGGTCGAAGGCAGAGCTGCCAGATGAAGATGTATTGCCCCAGAAACAGGAAATCTTCTGGGAAACATGCAGGCTTGAACTAAATGCCAATAAATGTAGCAAGAAGCAGACAAGATGGGTGTTAGAGAGGAACCTGGGCTTTGTGGGCTGGGGAGGTGTGTGGGGAGTGCTGGGCAAAGGAGGATTCCTGGGATGGTGGGGCAGAGCCTTATCCAGCAGTGTTGGTCCAAACAGACACTTAAATGGAAGCAAACCACTGAGAATGCCCACCTTTAAAGGCTCTGGCTCCAAGGACACTTTGCCATGTCCTCGTGCCTCTGGGTTGGTGTAAGTGTTGTTTGATGGATCCAGTGGAGTGGAGTGCAAGGACAGGCGAGTGACTGAGGAGAATCTTTGTTTTCCTTCTCTCCCACAGTGGGATGTTTGTGCTGGCATGGCTCTGGGCAAAGGCAGGAAATTGTGCAAGTTCCTAGTAAACTGAAAATTAACTCATCCAGCTTCACTTTTAGAGGGACAGTTAAGGTAAATGGTAACAAGCTTAGCATCAAATTGACATCAACCTCTCAACTTGACCAAAACTCTGCTTTAAACTACCTGAGCTTTGCTCTGCTGCTCTCTGCTCCTGGGCAAGAAATAAGAAATTCAGAGTGACCTCCAGAAACCTTCCCATGAGAAAAGAAAGAGTTCTTTAAAAAATAAAAGCATTTCCACCAAGAGTCTCCAAATATAACTTGGCTGTATTTTCCTGGAGTCCATGGTGGGAAACCCACTGTCCTCTGCAGATCTGCTGCAGTACTCAAACAGCCAGGACTCCCTTTCCTGGAGGGGAAGGGTTAACTGCAGCCAGGCCACTGCTCACAGCACTTTTGTCCTTGAACTGCCTCTCACATTTATTCCAAGCTCAGCTGAGCCTCAGCCTCATGCATTGAATAATCTACGAGCCAAACCCGAAGTTTTCTGGCTCTGCCTTTGTCTCTGTTTGCCTTGTGCTGGCACTGAACCACTTGGAAGCATTTGCTTCTGATGTCTGAGCACCGTGGAAGATGGAGTGTTGGAAGCCCAGGCTGTGGGAGGGAGGGGGACACAGGCACTGCAAAAAGCACTTTTTGTCCCTCAGATCCTTCCTACCCTCGCTGATATCCCTGCAGAACTGCAGTCACCTGGACTGGGGGTAGAAACAGCAGAGTAAGCACCTTCCTCGTGTCTTTTCTGTCCTCCTAGCTGTGTTTTGTACTGACTCTCAGGGGTGGGGTTGTGTCATGATGCCACAGTCACCCTGGCAAGGGAAATACGGCCTTTAGAAGCTGGTCCATAAAATTCAGATCACAGCAGGGACAATAAATGTCGTTCCAGGGTAGCTCAGCATTATCAGCAACACTCTCTTTGCTGGGCTTGGTTTTGTTAATGAGGTAATGAGCAAGAATATAACAGAATATTCAGCTCCAACCTTCTCAAATTTGGGTTAAGGCTCTTGTTCCAGTTGCTGCCACCTCTACATCAGCTTCCCTAGGATGGGATAGTGGTCCCTTGGCACCATGCCCTGCCTTGCCATCACCTTGGGCACAGCTGCTGGCCCCAGCTCCTCCAGAGGAACTCTGCTAGTCCTGGCAAACATGTGGGATGGGATTCCCTGTGTGCATGGGCTGTGGGGCTTGAACCACCTGTGAGCAGGAGATTACAGCAGTTTCTATCACCAGAGCTCAGCAGTTCTCACAGCTGTGCTTTGCTCCTCCAGTGAAGTCCTGTCCTTGCAGAAGAAATATTTCCATTCAGATCAATTTATAAAACTGCAGAAGGAATTGCAAGTTTTTAATATTCCATCCCTATTCAATTCTGTATGGAATTGAAATGACTTAAATGGTTTCAAAGACTTTGGCTATTCATGATTTCTCTAATCATTAGCATTTCTAATATATTTGATCTGTACCTGCCAGGAATCAGAATTTAGGGCAAGAGGAGGCAACTGTACCTGCAGTTAGGCTTTAGCTCCCTGTGAAGGGGTCCAAGGACAGCCCCAATTTCAGCAGTTTGTGTCCCTGAGTTCCAGTAATCCCAGCCTTCAGCCCCACCAGTGCTGTTCTCCCCTGTGGAGTTATTTGGAATATTATCAGTTCCTATCCCAGAGGCTTTTATGACATTCCATTGCTTAAGGAGAAATGTGGATATGGCAAACACATTCCCACCCTCTGTTTATAAAAACCTTTAATTTTATATTTTGTGTTCCTTCTTTAAAAGCAATATCAACTCAGAATTTCAATGCATTGTAACAACTATTTTTAATTTTTTTTGGTGTGATTATGATGAAGAGGTAAAGATTCTTTTTCTGCATGGCCATATTTAACAAGGTTTTCTCTTCTCAAGTGGCAGTTTTCAAACAGCTGCAATACTGGGAGCTGTGTTCTTTCTGTGCTCTTATGTAAACACAACCTAGCACTTAAATCTTGTACTATTCTTTCATCTGGCAGAAGTTGTTTTCTTCACACTCTTTTCATTATTTTTAAGCCATTGAACTCTCATTCCTACAAATTCTAGAGCTGCACAAAGGCCAAGCAAAGCAAGAGTGCTGATTTGCCATTGGCAGGGGGAAGGGGGAATATTTTCATCAGCACTGGATTCATGGCACAGAGTCAATAATACAGCAATATTTCTAGAACTTGGAGATGATTGTAAACATAGTTCAAAAATTCCCTTCAGCAGCACTGAAAATGTAATAATCAGTGATCACAAGTGCTTGAGTTATTTCTCCTGTTCTCCCAGCCAGGCATTCTTGTAATACTGTTCTTGCTCTTTCTACTTCTATCTTAATATCATTTGGATGCAAACAATAAGCAGAGCAGGAACCCAATTAATCAGGCCCGTGGGAAGCAGTCAGCAGGGCTCAGTACAAGGCTCAGCTTAACTCTGAGCCTCTGGAACACCACCTGTGGTGATGGTTAGTGCTTCTCCTGTGCACCTTCTTTTTTAATGGAGCTGTTCCAATAAAAGATGATCCGGGGGGGATTTTGGGGCACAAAAAATGCTACTTTGTTCAGTTCGCCTTCTGAACTTTAAGGTGATGCTGTTTAGCCCCGCCCGCCGGTTTAAGCCCCGCCCGCCGGTTTAAGCCCCGCCCGCCGGTTTAACTCCCAGCTCAGTGGGCAGACGGAGGAGTTTTGCTGCCGAGGCTCCACAATTTCCAAGAGCAGGCTGAACACAGAGCAGTTTCCTGCACACCAGAGCACCCAGCCCCAAAAATGCCTTTATAAGTCAGGTTAGTTCAGTAATAAATAGAATTCACCTCAAAGAGAGAAATATCTTAATTTAGCCCAATATTTTGGCTCTGCCGGAGACTGATTGTCAGTGTTGAGGGGCAAGAGAGGTACAAGATCATCACAAGAGCTCACAATTCCTCTTTAGTATCAGTCTGTTCTCCTCGTTAGCCTTTGTGAAGGGGTTTCCTGTATTCTGTCATCACGTGGAAATAGGGAAATAATCCTGCTGAAATGAGGGAGGCGAGCTCAGTGCTGGGAGGGTTGGATTCACCTTGGAGAGAAGTTTCTCCCTGGCCTCTGAAAGTGTTCTCTGAAGGCACACAGCCCTGGGGCCTTGGCTCTGCATGCAGGAGCAGGCACAGCCAGCAGGATGTTCAATGCTGCGTTTACCTCCTGCGTGTGGCTGCCTTGGTCTGCCTTCCCAAAGCAGCTGGAGTCGAGGCTGAGGCTTTAACTGGCCTGGCTGCTCAGTCAGAGCCTTGAAAACAGCCACACCTGCAGGATCTTCAGGAATTTGGGGCTCTCCAGCATTATCTCAGTGCTTGACAAAATAACCCCTTCTTCCCCCAGTGCATCAGCCAGCCTCTCGTAGGATTGGTGTCCCTTAAAAAGGGATTTCTCCAGGCTGTTCCTTGGTACCACGCTGCTGCCTGTTCTCTCCTCTCATTTTTAATCCCTTGTACCTCAAAGCAGAATTTGGCCCTGCGTATAAATCTTGTGCTTGACAAGCTCCCAGAGCAGCATGAACAGAGGCAGCAGTAATTGCAGCGTATCCTCGTTAATTGCTAGGTGCAGTTACAATTCACAGCTACAGGATTTCTTCTTGCCATTACCTGTCGGTTGCAGGTAAATAAAACTCCGCCACCGTGATGCTCCTGCTGGAAAGTCACAGGTGGGGGAGACTGGAAGTGCCCCCAACATGAGAGCCACTCCTTCCTCCTGTTCTCAGTCTGCTCACCTCCACCTCTGTCCCCTCGGTGAGTCCATGCTGTCACTCACTGTATGGGGAGGTGCTCAGAAATGAGAAAAAATAAGACTAAAAGTGCAGTTTCCCTTGCCACAGTGGCAGGAGAGGCTGGCTGCTCTTTACTGATGGAGTAACTGGGTTAAATTTGTGCAGCTGCTGCCAACAAAACCTCTGGAAACTCAAAAGGGGCTGAACACGGAGCGCTGTGGGTGGCAGGAGCATCCCAAAGAGCTGCCCCCAGACCCTCCAGCGCAGGTCACTTCAGGTGCCAGAGCTGCAGCTTTCAGAGGTGCCCTGCAGGCACGGCCACCCCCTGCTCTGCCTCACAAGCACCGCAGATCCCTGCTGAAACCCTGCCTTGCCCTCCGCTGTTCTGGCTCAGCAGCTTCATTAGAGCCTGCCACTAAAAGGTGTCAGGACCATGTGGATTGTCACCACGGGCTCATTTAGAGTGGGTGCCAGCAAAGCTTTGAGTAGTTTTTCTTTATTTGTAAAGCAGAACTCCACTGGGATGAGTCCGTGTAACTGTCATGATACCCAGGAGGAAATTGATTTACTCAGAGCAGGATACAGTTGTGCATCCTCTACACTTTGGCTGACACTTGTTAATACATTTGAGCAATCTTTCCTTTGCCATTTTAGAGGAAACCCCTCAACCACAAAGACACATTCTCAGAGGCAACAGATAAAAGAATAAAGCATTAATAAGTTTAAAAAAACCCCACAAAGTGATTTGTTAGAAAATAAAAAGCAATAACTGCAGTGAACAGATCAGTGCTCTGTGGAGATGGTTCACATTTGGCAGCAAAGGTCAGAGTGGGATCACATGGCAGTTCTCCCACCTGGGCGTTCAGGTTAAAAAGATGTTTTATGAGGAGTCCTCCTCTGTTATCAGGCTCTTAAAGGCAGCTGCAGAGCTCTTTTCTCCTTTGTTATTACGTGGCAATTTTCCAAAGGTCGGGAGTAGCCCCGTGTTTAGTGCAGTTTCTGCCACTTCTGCAGGAGCCAAAGCTTTGGTGTTGTTTGGGGGAGAGCATCAATAACATCCAGGGGCTTTAATGAAAATCAACCTCTGCAAGGCTCAGCCTAAGTGTGGAGAGGAGCTTTTTTTAATCGCCCTCTTGCTCTCCATTAAAATAACAACATCTGCTTTGATACTTATCTGTCTTCCTGCTCTAGCTTTCTGAAAACTTGCTGTGTGTGTGCTCTGGCAAATGAAGAGAGATCTGAGTGCAGGGTTAGTTCTGGTGCCTGGCCAGGCTCGTGCCTGTCCCTGTGCAGGGAGCTCTCTGCATTCCCTGGGCTCAGATTTTGGCTTTTTTACACTTTGCTCCCTGACTTAGCACGGTTTCTACCCAATGGAGTAGTGATATATTTGAATTTCTTCTTCTTTTTTTTTTTTTTTTTTTTGAACTCTGGGTTTTCTGAATTCAGCTTTTGCCATCTGATAAAGCAGCTGAGAAGCTAATCTGCCTTCTCACTTCAAAGGGTGTCTATCAGACCTTCATTCTGTGCTCTTTGTCAGGAGGAAACTCCTAATTTCTGAACTCAGGAAAATATTTTGAAATAACACAAGTGGGAGAAGAAAACCCAAATTTTTCAGATATTTAGATCTGGACTGTAAATCCTTGAAATAAAATACACTAATGTATTTTAACATTTTTAATAACACTTTGAGGTGGGGTGAGAAATTTTGACTACACTAATTCTGACATTCTCATTATGCCTCCCTGTGTTTTATCCTAATCTCTTGGGGTATCATAATGCTGATTAATTTGTCTCCTGGAGGAACTCTTTTATATTAAAGTTCTGTCTGGCTGCTTTTTTTTTTTTTTTCAAACACTGCACAAAGAAATAAAAACTAATTAATTGCATTAATAACATTTTTTAGGTTCCTGTACTTTATCTCACACTTGGACTCTGCATAATGTACTGCTGGGATTTTCAGATGATAATAATCCACGTATTTTCTAAGTGGGCTTCTCTGTTCTTCTTGTGCCTGTAATGCATATTTAGTTTTTGCAGTTCACAGTCAACCTGAGTCAGAATTACCTTGGGACAGTGGTGGAAATTCTTACTCCACCAGAGGACACTTCATACAAGTGTGTTTGTAGCTGGGTGAGCATAAATTCCTGGGACCTGAGTGTTCTGTTTGGGGTCAGGCCACAGAAGCCCAAATTTACCCTCAGAGTTATTTTGTGTGGGGTGGCAGTGAGCACCTGCCCATGCCAAAATTCTGCAAAACAGTTGAAAGCAAGCAAATCTTAATCCCATTTCACTTCCCCTAAAATAAGCCCAGCTAATGCCCTAGGCCTGTCAGCAGCACAGAAGGAGAAAAGAAACCTCAATTATGGAAAAGAGTTTTTCTTCCCCAGCAGCTCTTGGGAAGTGGATGTGGCTCTGTGAGCATCAGAGCATAATGCCTCCCATTGGGTGTCAGCCTTGGACAATTAGTAAGCAAAAGCCATCACCAGAAGGCAAAAAAAAAGAGAAAAGGGATTAAAAAGAATTAAATGAGGCAAAAGAAACGCAGTAATTTCCATGTGTAAGGAAAGGATATAATCAGACAGTGATGCACTGCAGATTTATCTCTGGAGTAAAACCAGTCTTTATGAGCACACAATGCCTTCCTTTACCCTCCTGTGGTATCCTCCCCTCTCCGAGTCTCAATCACACAATTCAGGGGGGAACTTGGGCCACGGGGCTGCAGAAAGAGTGGCATTCACGCTGCTGCTCGGCAGAGGTGATTTATCTTCATCCCACCGGGCAGTGGCCCTGGAGGATTTGCTATTAGCGCCAACCCCCGGCTCTGAGAAGATGGAACTGCACCCAGTAATGACCAGGCAGTCATCTCTGAGAAGATGGAACTGCACCCAGTAATGACCAGGCAGTCATCTCTGCATTCCGGCAGCTCCGGGCTGGGGCTGGGGCTGGGGCTGGAGCAGCACGGGACGGGATCAGCGTTCTATGGGCAGGCGGGTGCCGACCAACCCAGCGCACGAGCCACGGGGAAATAACGGCAGCACCGATGGCACTCGGGCTGCTCTCTGCTCCTGGGCCAGCCCAGCAAAAACGGCCCTGCCCCGGCGGTTTCACACTTGCCCCGGGGGTTTCACGCTTGCCCCGGGGGTTTCACGCTTGCCCCGGGGGTTTCACACTTGCCCGGGGGTTTCACGCTTGCCCCGGGGGTTTCACGCTTGCCCCGGGGGTTTCACGCTTGCCCCTGGAGGTTTCACACTTGCCCCGGCGGTTTCACGCTTGCCCTGGAGGTTTCACACTTGCCCCCCGGGTTTCACGCTTGCCCCGGGGGTTTCACACTTGCCCGGAGGATTCAGAGTGCCCCGGGGGTTTCACACTTGCCCCGGGGGTTTCACACTTGCCCCGGGGGTTTCACACTTGCCCCGGCGGTTTCACGCTTGCCCGGAGGATTCAGACTGTCCCGGAGGTTTCACGCTTGCCCCGGGGGTTTCACACTTGCCCGGAGGATTCAGACTGCCCCTGGAGGTTTCACACTTGCCCCCCGGGTTTCACGCTGCCCTGGTGTTTGAGCATTCCACTCCCAGGTTCAGTCAGGAGCAGCAAAGCCAGCAGAGAGGAGCATCCTCCTGCAGCCTGACCCCATCCAGGTCCCCTCTCTGGGCCCGTGGCAGGAAGGATGGGGGGTGGAAGGCACAGAAAGGATCCAGTGAAAGGGCAGAGCTGCCTCCTGAGGATGCTGTCTCCAGATCTTGTATCAGGGCATGGCAGGGCTCTGCAGCAAGAGAGAGTGGCTGG